>QGOB01000162.1:0-81958 GCA_003313055.1 Termitomyces sp. MG145
ATATGGAACAGTAGATAGAGAAATGGAGGAGAGATACGGAACAGAGATACGAGTCACAGAACAGAAACACGAGGCACGGAGACGAGAGACAAGAGACAAGACAAGAGAGAGAGAGAGAGAGGCAAGAGAATAGATTGAGATAGAGACAGAGACAGAGAATACAGAAACACAGAGAACTATGGTTAATATCAAGACTACTCAACCCGTATGCTACCCCATGGTTTATGTACTACCCTTCCACTAAGTACCCAGCAGGGTCCTGGCCCAGGACCGTAGCATCTGATTGTCCTCTGGTTAGGTCCTGGGCAGGTTCTCAGCCCCGGGGTTGTGACAGGTGTCGGAGCATGTTGGTGCGGGTTGCGGCGGTCTTGCGTTAGACAGATTGGTGGTTATGGTACGTGGTGGTGGCATCCGTCGATGCCACAGAAGCAGGTGGCCCGGTGATGTGCCGACAGTTCACAGGAGGAATGTTGTGGAATGTTATGTGATGGCCGGGGATGCCGGGGGTCCGGATGTGCCTGGTGACAGGGAAGCTTCAGGGTGATGTGTCTGCCGAGATGCCGGAGTTCGGTGATGCCTGGGAGTTTGTCTGGAGATGGCCCTGGGTGTTGCCGATGCAGCGTTGTGGAGTTGTTGGTGGCCCCAAAGGTGTGTGGGGGGTGCGGGGGAGGTGTGTGCTGGGGTTGGGGCAGCATAGGAGGGTCCGGAGATGGCGGGGTCATAACAGGGAGAACATCCAAACCTCTGCCTGATGGTAATCCTATCACTCCACATAACATGGAAGAAGAACCAGAAGCATTTAGTGCAGTCTTCACAGGCTTTAAACAAGGCTTGTCTGACATCCCAATGAGGTCTTTCAATTCTGCCATTGGCTGGTGAGTTGTATGGTGAAATAGAAATTCCTCTAATCCCATACTTCTTCTCTAGCCAAGCAGTAATTTTTCTGAATTATCCAGCATTATCTGTGATAATGGCAACAATACAACCCCATCTACAAATGACATCTTCAAACAGCCATTGACCAATGGTTTTGTGATTCTCCTTTCTCAAAGGCCTTCCTTCCATCCAGGCAGATAATGCACACCTTCCATGTACAATGTACTTGCAATCATTTGAGGCTGGTGTCATGTGCATAGTATCAATATGGATTGTTTGGAAGATTGAAGGAGTGTATGTGACTATTGGTTCTCTATTTACAACTGTCTTCTGACAAATTTGACAATTGTGACAAGTTCCAATATACCACTGCACATCTCCATCAGTCCCAGGCCACCAAAAATATTCTTGTATCAACATTTTTGTAGCATAGGCCCCTCTGAGGCCTAAAGCATCATGTGCTGATTTGAGCATAAACATTCTTCTGTCAACAGGGACCACTAGTTTATGCCTTTCTCTCTCATGTCTCTTGTACAGTCTTCCTTTCTTATCCAGAAAAAACTGCCTGGAAAACCTTCTAAACTTGTCTGGATCATAGCCATGCAGTTCCTTGGTGTCTGTTCTTGGGTCTTGTATCCATCTTTGGACAAGTGGCAACAGATTATCTCATTCTTGCCCCTCACTGCCTTGATTATGCTCTAGATAAGTCTGAATTTCTCCTGCTCTTTCATCTGACTGACTTAGGATAGCAGTCCTTAACTCCTGCTCTTGAGCTCTAGCTTGATTGAGTTCTTGACTAAAGTCTGATACCTCAGTGGCTATTGTATATAGATAGCCACCTCTGGTATTTATCTGGTCTGCAAACGCCTCCAGTGTTAGGGGCTCATCCTCCTTCTATCCAGGTGTCTGGTTTTCTTTTGCTGGATACTCAAAGTTCATTGACTTTGGTTCATCCATAAACTCAGGATTGATTGGTGGGTACTCCTCATCCTCTGCTTGCTTGGTTCTCCTTGATAGGCCATTCACACTAAATGTCCTACCAGGTACATGCCTTAAGGTGAAATTATAAAGCAGTACATCCTCATAATAGTGGCATTGAGGCCTACTCCAGGGCTGCTTAGCATCTCTTTCAAATATTTAGCATCTGTTTCCACCACAAGCTTTCTACAACCAACTAGCTAGTACTTGTTGGCTTGCAAAGCTCTCATCAGCCCATGGAGTTCTCTTTTGAGTTGGGAAAACTTTGCCTCCCTCTCATTCAAGGTAATGGACTCCAGCTTGGCACAAGTCCTGCTTTGAGTCCTCTGGCTTTTCTTGGAAGATACCAAAACTAACTGCCATCCAAGAGGTGTTCACTGACAACACTACTGCACCATCTGACTCATAGTCAATAGGTTTAAGAGGAGCACTCTCTGACAACAGCTTCTTAAGTTCAGCCATAGCTTTTCTTTGTTCCTCACCCCAGACAAAATGTGTATTGTTCTGAGTCAATTGGTTGATAGGTGCTGCAACTTTAGCATTGATACAATGCACGGCACTCAAGGCATGACACAGAGACAAAAATAATAATATTAAACACAGGCTAACAAACTACAAGTACAAGTGTTGTAAATAAAAAGAAAACAAGAGCAGAGCAGGTATAAGAGAATGAGAAACATGCCAAAGGGACTATCAAAGCAATGAGGAGTGGTAGGAAAGGAATCATGACAGGAGAAATGACAAGTTACATAAATATGTGAAAACAGCAACCAAATAAGATCTAAATGGCCAAAATAAGATGGAAGAAAGAATACACCAATAAAAGGTGTGCCACATCACAAAATAGATTGTTGAGCAGTGACAAATGAGGTCAACAGCAACAAGGAAGAGTGTGGGGTGTTAAAAGGTGCAAAATGAAGGTGTTGACGTAGCAAGGGAAAGGGAAATCACCAGAGAAGAAATTAAAGTTTCAGTGGCATTTGGAACTGAGATTGGGACCAGAGTAGCCAAAACTGAGGCAAAAATAACTGAAGGACAACAAGAACATGTCTGCAAAGGTAGGGGAAGGTGTAGGAGAAGAGAGAAGGGACAAAGCATGCTAGAACAAGAGGAAAACAAGGCATAAAAAAGGAGGGAGTAAAACTTCATGGGCAGGATAAATGACAGATTGAAAGGTCAAATAAAATGATACAATCACCTGAAACATGATCTGGGTGATGCCCAAAGAAGAAATGAGAGTAAAACAATTCTGTAGCATTCATAATAAATGCTTGGACAGGTGGTCTGTGCATAGAAGAGGAGATATAAAAGGAAAAAGGATAGAGGAGGGGAGACAGGTTAGATAGAGTGCAGCTCTGGCTCCCCAGGGTGTGTAGATTCTTAGGCCAATCTTATTGATACCTCAGTAAAAAGTCATTAAACCACTTATCAAACCAATTAAAAATTTATATTAAAAACATTGTACTACATGTGCTAGTTAGTTCATTGTGTTGGAAGCCCCAAACTCTGTGTCTTAGTTGTCTTATATGATGCTAGAATCCAACATGGTCCAGCATTACTTTTGGCACATATATCTGTTTAGACTTTTCCAGTTTGCATAGAAACATGGGTATTCATATCAGCTTCATTCAGTGAGTTGTCAATCTGTTGGCAGGGTCTGTCACTTGACCTTCAATGTACCAATGTAGATCCACCAATCTTGATACTTGGCAACTTTCACAGCTATGTAATATGAAAGTGAGTGGGAATGCATCTGCCACTGACTTTTTCAATAAACACAGTGGAGCATTGCTATTAAGTGACTTGGACACAAAGAAAAGATACTCTAGTTTTGTAGCAGAGCTTTACAAGAAAGAACTTGCAAGACGTATGAAAGAGGATGCCACTAGGTATGTAAATATTTTGAATTCACCAATTCAATATTCATATCTTGCTAGGTTGTTGAGATTGTAGAGTGCAGGAGCCCCACAATACAGTTATTCATTCACATCCCATATTACTTTCTCTTTCTCATGTGACTGCAACAACTATTTTTGCCCTTCAGATGTTCTCATATTCTTTAATTGAATCCATGAACATCCAGGTATGTAGTATTGTATATTCTCTACCTAATACATAGTTGAATCCATGAACATACAGACCTATCCAATCCTCTCTGTCTCCAGTCTGTCCTACCTGCACATAACCTGCTGCAATAGATTATGGGCCCTGGCTCACAGACTCAAACACTGAAGATCAATATCATATCTGTCCTATCCCCAGCTGACATTCCTCTTCCAACCACTCTGGTTGAAACCCAGTCTCAACTCCTGCTGCTATCACTCTTGCCATTACCACACACTATGGACAATGTCATGAGTGCTTCTCAATCACCAATGTCAAAACTTGGTGCCATAAAGTACATGGAGTGGGGAAAGTAGATGTATGGACATTTTATGTCAGTTGGTGGTGCTCATATTGTTATGGGTGAAGAAATCATGCCTCCCCTGGACCCTACCAACCCTGCATCTTTCACTGTGTGGAGCCACTACCAGCTCTGTACTGACCAAGCTGCTGGTGAAATCTACCAGTGGCTTGATGAGGGTAACAAAATCCATGTTGATGCTATTTGCAATAGGCCCAAGGAGATGTGGGAAAAGTTGAAGGAGATCCACTCAAAGTCGGTGCCAAATGCCCATTTTAACTTGCTAAGTGACCTGTTCAACATCTGGAAGAAAGATGACAAGTCCCTTACTAACCTCTGCATGCAAGTCAAAGGTGCTATGCAGCATATTTGGATGCTCCAACCCCCACCTGTTGTAACCTCAGATGGAACCATCACACTTGCATACACAATCAAAGTTCTAGATGATGAACTGTCAATCATGGCCATGCTGCACATGTTACCATGCAAGGAGTATGGTTCATTTATCTCATGCATTCTTATGCTCAACAGCTTGACCAAAAAGGCCATGCTTGAGGCATTCTGCACCAAAGAGACACAACACTGAGCTGTGGAAGATGAGGCTGCTGCTGCTGCCACCACATGTGCCATTATCTGCTACATATGCAATGGTCTGCATAAGGTCCAGGACTGTCCCAGTCTCCAGATGGCATGCATGCAGGTCAAAAAGGACAATGGAGCATCCAAATCCAAGAAACCCCATGGGCACAGGAGTGGAAAACCCAAGGCTAAAGCAGACACAGCTAAGACCGACACCTCAAAAGTAGAGCCTAGATGCAATGGTCCCACTGCCAAGGCAGAAGCAGCCATTTGTCAATCTGCTCACTCCCCCCCCCTTGTCCCTCTGACACTCTGTAGAATACAGACTTGGGCACCACAGCTCATATGATGCTGCATTGCAAGTGATTCCTCCCAGAATCCTTCAAACTGTGGCAAATCCCAATCCATGTAGCTAATGGCATGATTGTCTACTCAGCAGGGAAGGGATCTGTGAAGTTCAGACCATGGGGAGTGGATCAGAGCAGGCAGCCTCTTAACAATGTTATAATCTCCAATGTCCTTTTCATACCGGTGATGCGCTGACTTTCCACCTAGCTGCCATGCAGGACACAACTAACAAGACCAGCGAGATAGGGTATCTAGCAAGTAGTAGTGTTATGTATGGTGTGAGAGGAGTCAAGCAAAGTCCCAGAAACCTGCTAAGGTGATGTGAAGTCAGAGTTGGTAAGGAAGTGGAAGTAAGCAGTAAGAAGTGATGGTATGGTCATGAGTGTCGCTAGCAAATTTTAGCAGTGTGAGAGATCTGTGAATAGGGACCCAGAAGGTTGTTAAGGGGTGAAGGTGGAGTTAACAGGAATATACAAGTTGCTAGCCATAGGTGCTAGCATTAACAAAGGCTTGACTAGGGCACCTGTATGGTGCTTAACAAAGGCAAAACAAGGGCACCCATATGGTGCTTAACAAAGGCAAAGAGGGCTAAGCTTAATGATACTGTTAAGCTTAGAGACAAGCAGGAAGAGGCTGGACTGAGTAAACCCAAATCAGCCAGTAGCAAAGCAAGAGTGAGGAGAGATCTGAAGCGTGGTCTGAAGTGAGGACTAGATTCTGGTATGATTCAATGATGATTAGCTACTGACAGGGCAGTATTTATAGGTACATAAGGTAGCAAAAGGGAAAACCAGTAAGAGATAGTAAGCATAGCGGTTGCATGTGATAATGCATGTTGGGGGCTGCTATTGAATAGGAAAATTGTAAGTAATATGAGAAAATTGTAAGTAGATCAAAAAATAAAATTGTAAGTAAAAAAAAGAGAAGGAAAATAAATTTACAATCAGTGGTCCTTTGGTAATGTGGTTATGATCAATTGTTGGCCACCTGTCTAGGGCTGTAGGAGGGCTGGATTGTCCAAGGTCAGCTCAGTCATTAAGACAATTGTCAGTAATGGTCAATGTCATTAGGGGTCAGCTGGTAGTGGTCATGTGCCCATGTCACATGCTTTGTTCAATTTATCAGTGTTGGGCAGCCAGCGCTGACTGGGTCGTATCACCAGACCTAATCAATAATCTGCTTTTCATTACTACCCTCTCTGCACATTGTGGATTTGTTGTGACATATCATGAACATAAAGTTATCTTCAGTGTCAATGGCGAGACAACTTTCACTGCTACCACTGACAAGTCACTTACCTCATATCTCAATGGTAAAACACTCATTTCCTTGCCAACATATGTAGCTGACATAATGTATGCTAGTCCAACCTCATCCTCCAAAGTCAACAAACACCTACTTCATTGGAGAATGTGCCACTTAGGAGCAGACCACCTTGACCAGCTCATCAAGGAAGGTTTGACAGAAGATTCAAACATAACTCAGCAGTCTGCACTTCCACACATTTGTGAGCCATGCTTAGAGGGAAAACAACATTGAGCTCCTTTTCTGCACACTGCAGACAGGGCTACTGAGGTTTTGGATTGCATCTTCAGCAATGTACATGGACCAATGTGGAAAGGGGCACATCAGACAAATCACCATTGGTGGAGTACTTTTGTGAATGACCATACTTGGTGGATGGAAGCATTTGACATGTACAAGAAGAGCGATACCTTTGGGGCTTTCAAGGTGTTCAAAGCACATGTTGAATGCCAAACTGGCCAGAAGATAAAATGCCTTCACCACAATAAAGGAGGAGAGTATATCTCCAAGGCATTCCTTGATTATTGTAGAGCAGAGGGTATTCATCTCAAATTCACTAATATCAATACACCACAGCAGAATGGAGTTGCTGAACATCTGAACAGAACCATTAACAAGGCAATTACTTCAATGCTTGCAGAAGCAAACCTCCCCAAAAGTTTCTGGTCATATGCTCTTGGTACGTATTGACATGTTCACAATCACTGTCCTATGTCTGCTCTCCCATGCAATTTGACCCCTTTTGAGGCGTACAAAGGTAGAAAACCCCGCATTGGTCACTTGCAGGTGTTTGGATGTGCAGCATATGTGCTAATTGGATGAAACAAAAGACAAGGATTACAGGGACATACCCTTTCAAGAATATTTATTGGGTACCCAGACAACTATGTCAGATGGGTAGTATATATCCCAAGCACAAAGAAAACCATAATTTCACAGAACGTAATCTTTGATGAAACTTGTTTCCCTGGTCTTTCATCATCTAATATGCCTAAACCCCCTCCCATCATGGACTTTGATAGCCTGCCCAAGTACAAGCCATATGACTCTGACAAACTCAAGCACATCAAGCCAATCCATACCCCACATGGTAATGTTGACACTACTTTTGACAACAAACCACTTACCCCCATTGATGACTTGGAGTAGGTGGAGAAGATCTGTCAGAACAGCTGGCTGCACCTCCACCACAACCTGCAGTCCATGCACCATGCCAACCACAACCCTCCACATGAACCTAGCCAGTGCCTTTGCATCCCAACATGGAACCCCAATACCAAATACTATGATGCCATTCAATGGCAAGAAAAATGCAAGTTGCCACTGGTATGCAAGCCACCTCCTCCACCAGCACTCTCACCCTACCCAGATGACTCACCGGAGCAGTCCCTGTGGGACATCAATGTAGGCAATATAGATGTGCATGGGGAGCAGGAAGTAGACTTTGCACTGAATGTAAATTCAGATGAAGCCCTACTTCTGGCTGGGCATGCTTTTGTGGAGCATGGTGCTGACTTTGGAGGCTATGGCATTATCTGCGCTAACCTAGCCAGGGCATGTAAGGTGGGAATATCACAACACTAATCCTCAATTGTACAAGGAAGCCATGGCCAGTGACAATGCAGCAGAATGGCATAAAGCGATGTGCAAGGAAATGAATGCACTCAAAGGTAATGGCACGTGGCGTGCAGCCTACTTACTGGTGGGATGCAAAGCAATTGGTTCCCACTGGGTATTCAAGGTGAAGCACCTGCCAGATGGTGCAATTGAATGGTTCAAAGCACAAGTGGTAGCGCAGGGATCCAGTCAGCAACCTGGGGTTGACTTTGACAAAACCCTTGCACCAACCACACACTGGGCTGCAGTACACACTGTCCTTGCCCTAGCAGCTGTATAGGACATGTATCTTGAGTCTGTTGACATGTCCTCAGCCTTCTTGCATGGTGTCGTAGATGCTGAACTATACATGAAGTTCCCGGAGGCTTCCCTGAGGATGTCTCCCCCGAGGTCAAGTGCAAACCTGGAAATGGACAACCCTGTGCAAAGCTTGAGAAGGGCATATATGGTTTGAAACAGGGTGCCAATTTATGGAACAAGCGGATGCACAAAGTTTTCTTGAAACTTGGATTCATGCGCATCACATCAGATCCTTGCACATATGTTTACCTGTGGGATGGCATGTGGGTCATCATCCTTGTACATGTAGATGATATGACACTTGCATCAAAATCCCGATCTGCTAATTTCAAAGTCATCTCGGAGTTACAAAAGTACTTCAAGCTTCATCACTTGGGCCCAACAACTGGCCTCCTTGGCGTAGTCGTCACTTGCGACCAACCCAACCGGAAGCTTTGGATTGACCAGAAAGTGTATGCAATTGAGGTCCTCTCCTGTTTCAATATGCTTGACTGCAAGGCAGTAGCAACACCCCTTGAACCTGGTGCCCGTTTATCAAAACAAGACTCTCCCTCCACTCCTGAGGAAGCTGAAGAGATGCAACTAGTCCCTTACATTCAAGCTATGGGTGCACTCTTGTACCTTGCCATGTGCACATGCCCCAACATTGCACATGCTGTTAGCATTCTTTGTCGCTTCAACTCATGTCCCGGTCCAAAGCATTGGAAGGCGGTGAAACATCTTATGCAGTACACCCGGGGTACTCTAGACTACAAAATTGAATACTCTGCAGAAGCTGCCTCGTCCTCCCCATCCCCCTTCATTGCATTCACGGATGCTGACCATGGAGGAAATGTTGACAATGGCTGCTCCACAACAGGCTCTGTCCTCCTGGTTGCTGGAGGTGCAGTGAGTTGGATGTCAAAACTACAGATCATCGTCACATTATCCACAACCGAGGCGGAATTTGTCGCAGCCAGCAAAACTGGCCAGGAACTGTGCTGGCTCCGGAATTTTCTTGCTGACATAGGTACGCCACAGTCCATGCCGCTAATTCTAAACATCAACAACCAGTCCGCTATCTCCGTCACAAAACAGCCAGAACACATGGGCAGACTAAAGCACCTCGATCGCCACTGGTTCTGGCTCCGACAAGCTGTACACAATGGCAAAATTAAACTGTTCTACATCCCAAGCGAAGAAATGGCCGCAGACCTGCTCACCAAGATGCTGACGCGCAATGTGGTTGACAAACTACAGCGTAAAAGGGGAATTGTTGGGGAATATACCAGGACCAAACCTTCGGTGACGTTGTGGGCACTCCATCAGGTGGGAGGGTTGAGATCATAGAGTGCAGGAGCCCCACAATAGTTATTCATTCACGTCCCATATTAAGACTATTTTCACCCTTCGGATGTTCTCGTATTCTTTGGTTGAATCCGTGAACATCCAGGTGTGTAGTATTGTATATTCTCTACCTAATACATAGTTGAATCTGTGAACATCCAGACCTATCCGATCCTCTCTGTCTCCAGTCTGTCCTACCTGCGCGTAACCTGCTGCAATATAGGTATCCCAATGGGATTGTTTTAGAAGGTGTCGATGCCATAGCAAGCCCCGCCGTTAAGGAAGAATCTGAGGAAGATTTCTTCGATTCCTGGTCAAAGCCTTCTACGCCCAAATTGACATCTGTACCTGGAACTCCTTGAGTCTCGACTCCAGTTATGGGCAGGACCACCTCAGCTTCAGCTTCCACCTCCACATCTGGTTCCACCGTTTCGGCCCCCTGGACAACCACGTCATCCGCTGTACGACCAGTCCGACCCGGTGATGCTACCTCCTGCCTTAACTCGGCGTCCTCTACCACCTCCGCTGCTAGTACCGCCCCAAAAAAATCCAAGTTGGGGCTTGGCGCATCCAAAGCAAAACCAGTCAATTTCGCTGAGGCCGAGAAGAAGGCAATGGAAGAAGCCGAGAGGATAAAACAACTTGGGTATAATAGGGAGCGGGAGGAAAAGGAGGAAAATGCCAGGAGGAGGACTGAGAAAGGCGACCGAGATCGGTCCCAAGGTTATTCCTGCGCCGATCAGTAGCACGAGCGTGATACCCAGCAACAACAACCCAGCGAAGAATGCTGCCTTCCCCCGCCTTGGATTTGGAGCCATCCCAGGTAGGTGCCGCTGCTGCCGTTGCTGCTCCTAGAGTCCAGTAAGTCCATCATCGCTTTGATCTATCACCTTTGCCTCAAACCGAACATTACAGTAGCGCCCCCGTCGCGGATGATTCACCTACAACTGCTCGAGAAAGGTTCGGGAATCAAAAGGCCATCTCTTCCGACATGTTCTTCGAGCGCAACGCGTACGATCCCAATGCAGTCAGTGAGGCGCAGACACGTCTGCAGAACTTCCGAGGGGCAACCTCCATTTCGTCGAACCAGTACTTCGGGCGCGAGGAAGAGGAGGATCAGCTTGTCGGGCAGCCGGTACTTCAGGACGGCGGCAGCCTTGCTCAGCTTGAGATAGCGGCTAGGGACGTAGTCACAAAGGTTTTGTCAAACTCCGATGTCCAGAACTTTGGAGAGGCCGTCAGGACTGGAGCGCTTAAGGTGTGCTTCAATGTTTTCAATACCTTGCTCATAACTGATGGGAAGCTATTCAGCTTTCCGATTACCTCGCGCAGATGTCAGAGAGATAAGGATAATAAATTTGTGTTCTTATATTACTAGTGGGTACCAAGATGACTTTGTTTCTAGTCTGTTATTTGCCCGTGTTGATTATTAGGTCTTTGTTTGCTGGCGTTGAACATTAATGGACTTTCTCAAATTAGCGTGTGTCGTACTCAATTATAGATCCAAAAGAATCCATGATTAGAGATTGCAAGCCCTGGAGCCTTGTTGGAGCAGGTATTTTGAATTTCACCGTCCCCTTTGCTGTCTTCACTGCTTCGTTTCGTCATTCATTTGCGAAGGGATCGATCGACCCTGTGCATTGTCGTTTGTTTATCGCCCGGTGACAACGGCGAGATTCAATGAGCTGATGGTGATCGTCGCAATTATCGATAGTGCGTAGAGTATGCGGGTGTGGTGAAAACTACAAGATATTTGTCTGAGCACGTCGCAGCTATTGATGATAATTTTATGGTAGGAGGCTCTCGGGCAACCGGAAGCAGCGATTTCAACAATAGGTTCGTAAATTACTCGCAATACGGCGTCGCACCGAGAGACAAACAATGGTAAGTCTTGATGGGGTGAGAAGCAACCATGAAGCCGATCAAGAACACAGTACCACATGGCTCACCAGTGTCACCAATACTGTTAATGATCTACCGTAGCAGACTATTGAGATCATGGAGGCAGGCAATCCACGGTGAAAAATTTAGTGCAAACAATACCAGGCAAAAACAATTAAATGGATACAACATTATATATGGACATTGACAATGGCACACTGATGGTATCCTCAAGCTTGTTAGACAAGAATGTCATAACATTGAAGAGGGTGTTCATTTTTCTGAATGGCTGGCTAAACAAAATTGTTTTATTCACAGCACCAGAGAAGGTGGAGATGATGCACCATTCATGGAGACAGGACCAAGGACACTCACTGCCTGTATGCATGCCAACACAATACAAGGCCTCAGTCAGACACAGTTCCAGAATCACCTACAACCCCACAACAGGCAAGAACATGGATCTATTTATCTTGTCATCTTGGTGGAAGACAGCAAGGGCCTATGGACAGTGGCTGATAATAACCGGGGCACCCAAAACGGAAAAGAAAGCTGAAGAAGTGAAAAAGCACAATGCAAGAATACAACCAATAAAGTACGACAACACAAAATGGTGGTTGACTCAGATGGGTCTATGCATGAGGAGATACCCAGGAAGGAAACCAAGATTGTAGGCTGGGGAACAGAGGAGGCTTGGGAGAAAAGGTGGAAGTATATGAAACTCGCAGGGATTGCACAAACAGCAAAAACTGCCACCATCTATGCAAAGAGACATGGGAAAGTGAAACACATTCGTATATTTACTGACAACAGGACAGCAGTTACATTAGTGTACAAACCAAAACCAAAACCAGACCAATGACAAATGCGCAACATCACACATTTGGTAGACAAACTCATAGGAGGATGTGAGGAACAAACAATGAGCATTGAATGGTGCCCAGCACACAAAGAGGTAGAGGGCAATGAAAAGGCAGATGAAAAAGCCAAGATGGGGGCTGAAACTATGCGCCGAGGACAAATGCCAAAGGACCACAAAGGAAAAAGCACTCGAGAAATGGAGGAACAACTGGAAGAAGACACCACCTACTCGGGGATTTTCCATCACAAACCAATTGCAACCAAGGTGGAAAGCAAGGGAACACATCATACACACCTCAAAGGAAGTCTTTGGCAGGCTCACACAATGCCAGATAAAACATGTGAGCACTGTTCCGAGTTCATAGCAGTGAAACAACAGGGTGCCCATGCGGAACTCAATACCAAATCCAGGAATATATCATCCAAGAGTGCCTGAGATATAACACATCCTCCAGGAAATCAACAATAGAATGAAACTGGGCATATTACTAGGTTCCAAAGAAGGACTGGAAGTGATGGCAAAATTCATCATCAAAAGGTCTAAAGCCTCCACAAAAATGGGAACAGAATGTACACACAAGGAAAGACTGACAATAGAGGATAAATAAAATGACAAGGAGGAGGAGGAGAGATGGTGGAGGAGGATGGAAGGAGACAGGGAAGCTTACTATGGATTGATAGAGGGTGAGGAGGAGGAGGAGGAACAGAAGAGAGAGGTGAAGAGATGGGATGGGAGACAGTGATGAAACAGAAGGGAGAAACTAACACACAGGAAGGTGAGGTAGGGTCCACATACCATGGGCGGTCAAGACAACCCACGTACGCAGGCGCAAAGATAGGACACAGGATACAATATGAGCTGAACCCCCACCCCTCGGAACCTATTACAACTACCCCAGAACCCAATATAACTACTTCGGAATCAGACATAATCCCGCACCTTTGTATCTTCTGACTGCTGCGACGTGACTCCAGCATATATCACACACCAGACGAACATCTGCGAGGAAATCTCTGATACAAAACATTACATTACAAGTACAATACTACCACAACCACTACCTTACACCAGGAGTAGAGTACTAGCATTACCCTACCCCCACCTCTTAGCCTTGTATTGTGGCTTGCCAGCGGCATCAGCTTCATTCATTCATTCATTCAAAAAGAGGGGTTTTACCAACATCCGATGAGAGGGATGTCAATAACGTCCTGGTATTCGACCACAGGTATGTAGTACGAGCCCTGGTTGTTCATATACTTACAGCAGTACGATTTCACAATAGCACCACAGGTTTGATTGTATATATTTGGATCTCCCAATAAAAACTTGAAACGGCATCCGGGGGTTTGTTATGTCGCGTGGAGATGAGATCAGTGGGACGCCAAACTATACAACCTTACGGACCCTTATGGAGTTATCTCTCTTGAACTACGGTACCTGCCGACCTGTCGACAACAGATGGGTCTCAAAAAACATTTTGGATCTGTCAACACCATGTCATGCCAGACCCTATCCCTCCTACGATATCACCGCCCACCCTTAGGCCCTGAGGTACTATGGATCCCCGTTGCCGAGCTCCGAAGATGAAGTTATGTTATATAGCCTCCCTTTAGTAGATATTGACTGTCAGCGAGTTTCATTTCACACCACTTTCGCCCACTCCCAGAGCTCTTATCCACACCGATGTGGTAGGGGAAGGGAGGTTACACAGGGGAAAGACGGCAATTGGGAAATGTGTTAAAGGACGGGGAACGGAGGAGGGTATGGAGTGCAACAATGGGAGGGGCGAGAACGAGTATGGAAAGGCGAGGGAGAGACGCAGTGAAAGATTTGCGCATACATCCAGGGTTGAGGGTTTGACGAGAGTTGAGGCGATGACGCGTTGGGAAGTCAAGAAGGAACGGGAATGACGACGGGAAAGTGGAATGATGACGCGTCGGGAAGTCGAGAAGGAACAAGAATGACGACGGAGAGGGAGAAATGACGCAGGGGGAGGGAAGGATCGTCGATTGCGAAGGCGAACGGAAAGGTATAAATACAGTCGTGTAGGAGTGAATAAATCAGCTTTTCTCTCCCCGGAAGTTCAGATATTGTTTACCTCTTAGGCCGTGTCCATAGTCGTCTTCTTCCAAGGGGAAGTATTGGCGTTTCGTGCTTCGTATCTGTGCCCTGGCTTCTTCACACTCGCGCCTGTCGTCTCGGATATTTCGTCGTCCTGTTTCCTTGCCGAGAGGGCACGTTGTAGGCGTATTGTCTCTGCCGTTTGAACGCTTTCTGTTTCGTGGTCTTGTTGTCTCGTCGTTTCACGGTTTCGAAGCCTTGTGGACTCGGAGTCTCGTTGTTTCATCACCTTCTGCAGGAGCTTGCTTCGTCGACGTTCTCTGCTGATTCGTTGTTTCGCTGTCTCGTAGTCTCGTTGTCTGGAAGATTCGGTTTCTTAGTCTGAGATCGCTCCCTTGACGACTTTCGATCACGGACCTGAGCAACCACTAGAATTATACGCTACGCGTAAAACCCCATTGCTCGCGCCGACCACCACCTCTTAGTCTCTCAGGGAGTCCATACCGCTTCCACACCGATCTATGGAGAAATTTCCGGTATTCAAAGTCCCAGTCACTTTCAATGAACGCATTACCTCCGAGGGTTATGACGTGCCCGCTTGGGCGAGGGAGGAAAGTCGAATCTCCAGCTTATTCAACCGATATGTATGACACTGAAACGTACACAGGCAGAATATATAATCAGCACTCATGGGGGCTATAGCCGTGACCGTATTTTCGATATCAAGTACCAAGGGGTCATTGATCAACAGCCTGATCCTGCGACAAACATGACATCGCCTTCTCAATGCTCCTCATCCATTGGAGGACTGACGTTCGCTTGTCCTCGAGACATTTCGGTGTACGCGGAGCAACCCTCATCTCTCTCTCTCGTGTCCCCTCTCCCACCAAAGATCACACAATGGATGACCAAGTCCTTCCGTGTTGGAGAGTTCAAGTATGTCCGAGCAATTGAATGCATAGCATTGTTTGTACGATCCATTCAATCTTTTCCTGCCTTGCCCAGATTGACCCCTTCACAGAAACTCCAGTCCGATAAGAATAAATTTCGCTTTTTGATTGACACCGGTCAGTGCAGATCTGGTCGAGAACTCTTACGCTTACACAAATTTCTCGAACCATAGGGTCCTGTACAAAAGTGAGTGTTGATTGCGCAATTCCGAGAATGAAGTCGTTGAAACTAGATCTTTAGTTGGATTACTAGTGACTATTACAGCGAGGAAAGCCGCCTTCCGGGATCGCGCGGCCCACAGTATTTACCGACCCGTATTTACTAGGCAAAGCCTGGTCCATACATGGGCGGCCAACCGAATCCCGACTAGATGATTTACACCGTCGAATATGTTGATGGCTCTTGGTACGGTGAATAACTCATTCCGAAATGCTGTATTGTGTGATAGTAATTTATGACTATCTCTATGATGATTCAGAATATAAACGCCACGAGGATCGCATCACATTTACGGGTGAATTTCAGGGTCAGCCGCTGACCCAAGACGTAGTCTTTGAATTCGGTGTACTAGTCAACAGTTACTTTGGAGCGAATGATTCAGGCCGAGCAAATGTCACTTCCAGCGGCCACCTTTTATGATGGGATGTTGGGTTTTGGCCCTACGTAAGTGATTGTCGCTCAAAGAGACTTCAAAGCTCACTGTCCACGACATCTCTTTCATAGTCACGAAAGCAACAGAATGATGGTAAGCTGATTTCCAATTATAATTTTGCAACATGTTTCATCTTGGATCTACTTCCTCAAACATTCTAGACGGTTATGGATAGCGTCATTGGCGAAGACATTATTGTGAGTTTTTAACCCCTCTCTCAAGCCCCGCATTGCTAGGTCTGATGTTATTGAGTATCCAGCAATTTCCGTCTTTGACATTTCACATGTCGGATCAAGTTGGTACCCAGTGCGCGGCTTAGTGGAATGTTTCCCAACAGATGTCATCACAAAGCTGCACAGCACGTAAGTCGGCCCATTTGCATCATAATGGGCATTGTCTGACCGTCAGGCTTGTAAAGGCGCCAATCAGACATTTTCCAGACAGGTATCCTAATCTAAACCGTAATCAAAGAACAATGAGATATTAAACAACCATGTACATGAATGTACATGGGCTTGGGAAGGTCGATTAGATGCCTTCCAAATTATCCATTGTGTGCCGCATTAGTGTGCCTCATTCAAAATCGCATTCGAAAAGGTATCCAGAACATGTCTGAAAAATCAAGTTGTCATTTGTACAATAGCAGCCATACAAGAAGATTATCAGGATGAACAACCCAAGTAGGAATACAGATGCGTAACAGTCCTTCGGAACAATCGATAGGCCCATCACGAAGCAACGGAATAAATACCTAAATCGGGTCAATCACTTGAGTGCTCAGCCCATCCTCGTTTCTGATAATCTTCAACATGTACCAGATACAGTCACGACCATATGTCACAGGTTCCCGATTTAGAGCCGAAAATCCAAGTAATTCCAGAGTTGGAAGATTCGTGGCGAAAAACATACTCACCGCTTGTACACGTGCTTTGAAGACTAATGACGGGAGCCTCTGACGAATTCCTTCAACCCATACTAATGCAGGCCCTAATTCTACGGACATGCGAAGTTCTCTCAATTGGAGGAGGCTCGCAAGGGGAGATACAAGGAGACCCTGAGGTTAGAGAGTCATGAGAAGTTTGAAGGGAGATAGGCAAAGTCAAGAGCATACCAGCATGGAATCTGGTGAATCGTTCCAATTGTGTTCGAAGGACGCTTGCTCCAGCTCGAGATATTGAAGCCCCGGACACGCTCGAGCAATTTTCCAGAGTATTTCAGGCGATGGAATTGATTTTAGATCTAGAGTCAATCTGGATAGGTACGGGAGCTCAGACGCAGCATTGATCCAGAGGTATGCATCACCATCGGAAAGGGCGGAGTAGTTATACCGAGGTTGTCTCTTTAAATCACCAACTGAATTGACGTGTGGGTCTCTAAGCGCAACCACACGAAGGACTCTAAGACCAGGAGGGAGTTGTCGAACACTTTGGTCGTCAGGTTGGAGATTTGATAGCGAGAGCGAAATCAAGTTGGGCATGGATGTAGAGAGAGGTGGATACGCATGATCGCCTAGTGGACAGAAGATGAACGAAGGCCGGGGCGTCTGCTCTGCTTTGAAGTCGCATGCGAGCGTTTGAAGCATCGGCATATGGGAGACCACAGCTGTGATCGGTCGAAACGAAGAGTACGGTACGTGATCTACCAGACGAAGTGTGGAGAGGTTGGGCCATTGTATCAATTCAAGCATCCGGAGGTCAACGAGGTCGCCAGATATCTCCAGTTCAATCAACTGTGGAGCAAGAATCAGGAGTATCTCAGCGACATTCTTGAGTTCCTCATAACGATTATACTGTTTTAGCATATGCGGTCGAATTATAATTAAGGATAAAGTGAGTTTAAGGGAAGTGAGCCGGTGCATTTGCGCAATCGGACGTGCCAAAGATGATCCATCAAAGCGACAGTGGCGTAGGCTCAAGGTCTCTAACTGAGGCAATTCAACCATTGCGGATAAGAACGGTAAAGTTGAAACACCAAGCAGATCGGGCGCGTCTTGAAAAAAATCTAGCCGAATGTGATTAACGTTGGCCAGATTGGGTAGAGTGGCGAGAAGATCCGCATTATCAAACATTTCGCGCGTCATTTTGCCGCGTCTACAATCGTACACGGTCATAACTCTAGAGTTGCCTCAGCCTCAAAACGAAAAGGTAGGGAGTATTCATACCGTATGTAAGGCCAGACAGTTGAAGGCAAAGCTCCGCCGGCATCTGAACCGATTTTCCAGTTGGAAACCTCCCTAAATAATAATGTACGCGCAATCGCTCGCAGCCGTGAACATGTCTGGGACATATGGAGAATATCTTTATATTCGTCAAGTTTTTTGTGAGTAGACCTGGTAGGCTTCCGGACCCAAATGTCATTGTATATGCGAAGGATGATTTCTGTGGGAAGGGAAGTGAAGGAAAAGGTCATCTGCATGCGAGTGCTCGCGAGAAGTGAACGTTATAGGTAGTGATCAAGACTGCCAGGATGGAGCAACCCTGCTTGGCAACACGTGATGTTCGGAGGATGCCGCCCGTCTGACTCGTCTCATTTTGAAAGTGAGCCCAAGGGGTGTCAGATCGGGCGAAATGTGGACATTTGATCTTGTTCTGCATTAGGTAACGGAACTTTCCGGTTGACATCGGCTGATTTCGGCACAATGTCGGTACTCACATAAATTCAAAATCCGACTCAATACAGTAATATCAGGCAATCACTTCGAATAATTAGCAGAATACATTGTTTCTCTTGAGTTTTGAGATAGATATGAATGACAACTATTATCTGCATGATATATATCAATGATTCACAATAATTAGTAAAATACATCATTTTCCTGGATTTTTGTTGAAGATGTAGACCCCTGAGGAGCAGGCAAGGATATATTTGTGAGCTTAGGATGTGTGTGCTGCCTTTCCAGATACTGAGGTCAATGAGGGGAGTCACCATGAGAATCATGAACTTTTGTGAATGACACACATCAGGTGCATTTACTCTGAATGTAGAATGTCCAACAAGTCCATCAGGTATCCCAAGCCTTGTTCTCCTCCTCATGAGTGATGCAGATCTTGCTGGAAAAACTCTTAACCTGAGCAGGAGAATAAGCTGATTTCCAAGATGGGTGTCTCTCCTGAAGATAATGTTGTATATTATATTCCTAGTGCACTTTCTAAGCAGAATTTGCATGTTTTTATACCTTCAATGCTGAACTGATTCTGAATTTATAAGCATTAAGCATGAGTGCAACTTGACATTGCCTTTTCACTACTAATGCATAAGTGACTAGCACCATTGATGCTGGATTGGCCACAGAATCCACAGGGATACTCAGTAGAGACCTTATAGAAACACCATTTCTCTTTCAAAATATCCTGGACATTTTTTAATCTTTGAAGAATATGATCACCTATATGAGTCTGACAATCAGCTCCAGAAACCTGATAATGACATATATTACAAGGCTTTGGAGCATTTGCAAATGAAGGTGCTATAATAACATTGGTTGAGTGATCTATCATTGTATTATCTAAGTTACTGAGATATGTGATATTTGTGAAATATGCAATGAGAAATACTTACTGATCATTGTTCTATAGGGAAAATTCACAAAAAGTGGTATCTCTGATGATATATCTTCATTATTTTGTACAAGTTGATGAAGATAAGATTCAATATAGAGTAAGTCTGTCTCAATAATGATCCATGTCTTTTCCATTGTGATTGACACTACATTAGATAGTTGACTAAGTGTATTTGTTAGAATTGATGCATATTTTGTGTGGGGCAAGAGATAAGCAAGACATCCATTAACAGATATACTGAGATGATGGAGACAAGTGACAAGTGTTGATTGAGAAATGTGTGACTTTGGAATGTCAAAAGAGACAAATTTTGAGTTCCAAACCCAAGAAGGAGTCAAACTGCTTAGTAGGAAATAATCATTATCATAAACAAAGGAAAGAATCTGTCCAGTAACATCATACTTTGAGTTTAAAAGAGAAATCTAATCAATAGGTGCATGATCAAGATATTGTGATGATGATTTTAAGAGGGTACACTGCAGTATTGTCACACAAATCATCAATACAAATTAGTGTGGCATGAAGTGATCCCAGACTAAAGATACTCTTGCTTGAATGTGAATGATAGGCCAAGGAAGAAATATCAGTGATATTATCCCAGTCATGACCACTAATAGAAAAGTAACAAACTCAAAGAAGATGATCATGACTCTTATTGTAGTCAATAGCCACAGAGGTATCCATTAAAAGATGTAAAATTGTCTTTTTATGACCTTGTTTACTCCTATCCAGTTCTATCTAGATAGAGTGTGGCTGATTTGTTTTTTGTAAAGAAACCTCAGCATCAAGTGCAGCTTCTCTATTGTAAGACTGAAAAGTATAATCAGTACTTATTTCAAAATAACTGTGACCCTTTTCTAAGTCTCCAAGTGATTAATTAATCAACTTCTGCTGAAATACCAGGATACTTTCCACCATTTGGTCTCAATAGATCAACTCCATGTATTTGCCAGTTGTTAAGGTGTTCTGAGAAGTCTATTTTATAGCCATACTTCACAAGCAAAGTCTCAGCTTGTTGAATACCATTAATCCAGCAAGTATGAAGATTACAAGTATTTGGTTGTGATTCACTCTTCCATTGAGAGATGATCCTTGTCATGGCTACATTTTAGTGTTAAACAGTGTAGTTGACATTCCCAATGTGGAAAGTGTTCAAAGATGAAATTCAGACATATAACAGATGCAACATGGTTGCAGAGCTTACCAGCATCTACATTTAGAAGGTGTCCATCTATCATTCAAATCTGACCAAATAAAACTTCAAGAACATCATCACCAAGTAGATACCTTGCAATTGGGATCCAGGATCATTGTATGTGCCACTCAAAAGCTAGCAGTTCAAACCATACATTGCAAATCACTATATAAATGTAGAGGCATAAATGAACTTTTATGCTTTGAAAAGAAGGCACATGCAATATGGGCAAATTTGACAAGACTAGTGATTTGTTGTGAAACTGAGAATCCAATGTTTACAAAAGGCTCTACTAGTGTCTCAAACATTTCTCCCAGTAGTGAAAGTGCATGATGAGTGTTGGATTGAGAGAGATTAAAAGTAAAAGTATCAAGATAGCAAAGGACTGCTGTCATAAAGGGTAATTTGATAGCCCTTAGAACATCTTATGCATCCTTTGGACATAGAATCTGGATTCAGTCAAGAATAAATGGAATTTTTAGACCAGTCCACATCAACAAGTTTCTCAAACCACAATGCCAGTGTCAGGTCCTGCTGACGGTGGGGGCTCAGCTACATTGGCGAATCCTTACTAGGCGAGCTTGGGAGGCCAAGTACAGGTCCGGGGCTTCTCGGGAGCTCCAGTACAGCTATGAGTGGTCCAGGGTGAAGGCCAGATGCTCCAGGGTACAAGTAGCGACGCGCGCAAGGTCGGAAGTGCTCCAGGTAGAGGAGCACAAGTTCAGGGGGTAGGAGGTTCTTAATGGAGGGGGGAACAGGGAACAGGAGGGTAGTATTGATTGGGGGACGGAAGTAGGTTTGGGAGTAGGTAGAGATAGGTAACGGGATGGATGGGGGATGGGTTGGTCAAGTAACTGGGGGGCAAGAGGAGATACGGAACAGGAAGTAGAAATAGAGAGGAAGAGATATGGAACAGTAGATAGAGAAATGGAGGAGAGATACGGAACAGAGATACGAGTCACGGAACGGAGATACAAGGCATGGAGACAAGAGACGAGAGAGAGAGGAGAGAGACACAAAAATAGATTGAGATTGAGACAGAGACAGAGAATACGGAAACTACAGAGAACCATGGTTAATATCAAGACTACCTGACTTGTATGCTATCCTATGGTTTATGTACTACCCTTCCGCTAAGTCCCTGGCAAGGTCCTGGCCCAGGACCGTAGCACCTGATTGTCTTCCGGTTAGGTCCCAGGGCAGGCTCTCAGCCCAAGGGTCATGACAGTTGTCAGGGCATGCTGGTGTGAATCGCGGCAGTCTTGCGTTGGGTGGGTCGGTGGTCATGGTACGTGGTGGTGGCACCCATCGACGCCACAGAAGCAGGTGGCCCTATGACGTGCTGATGGTTTGTGGGAGGAATGTTGCGGAATGTTATGTGATGGCTGGGATGCTGGGGGTCTGGATGTATCCAGTGATAGGGAAACCTCGGGGTGATGTGTCAGCTGAGATGCCAGAGTTCGGTGATGCCTGGGGGTTTGCCCGGAGATGGCCACAGGTGTTGCCAATGCAGTGTTGTAGGGTTGTTGGTGGCCCTGGGGATGTGTGAGGGGTGCAGGGGAGGTATGTGCTGGGGTTGGGGCAGCATATGAGGGACTGGAGGTGGCAGGGTCATGACAGCCAGGAGACTCTTGGTGATAATAACATCATCAATCAGAATGCTTTCTTGTGTACACAATAGCTTGCATAGATGTTTGAAGTTATGTTTAAAATCCAAATCCTGTGTTTCACCTCCAAACTAGTTCAAAGATTCATGCCTTGAAAATTTCCAAGGTATTTGTAGAGAGCATCATTTGGTGTGAGCTGTTGTGTCATACAATGAAGATAAAGAGCAGGTTGACATTTAGGATCCCTATCTGAAGCTAGAGATCAGATTGGCTCATGAAGTGTTTTATCATATGATGAAATTTTCCATGCCTGATGACACTTTTCAATAGCAAGAGCAGCATCTTTAAAAGACCCTTGCTTGCATGTTGGAACTAGTAAAACAGGTCATGCACCATACTCTACCTCATCATTACAAGAAAATGCAGCTACAAATACTTCTTGTCCAATATGTACTTTATCCTGTTGACTGTACTACAGCAAGGTTATTTCTCATCTTCAAAGATGAAAACTCTGATAAAGCATGTTCATAAAAACCCAGCAATCTCATCTGTGGCAGGCAAGTAACATAGTCAATTGTCACATGCAATCTCATCCATTGAAAGTGTTATTCCAACAGTTTGGTGTGCTGGCTGTACATCCACAAACATAGTCTTGATATTTGTGGGAATATCAGATATCTTCATGTATCCAAATGTAATGTGCACATTAAATTTTCTGTGGTGTTCAAAAAAAGTTGTACAGGAAGGAAATGCAAAAGAAGATTTGTGAAGAGCATATAGAGCTGCACCATCACCAAGTTCATAAATAGCTATAGCAAGTTCCATTTCAAGAACACAATGGATAATTTGGAAGGCATCTAATTGACCTTTCCAAGCCCATATACATTCATGTACATAGTTGTTTAATATCTCATTGTTCTTTGATTACAGTTTAGGTTAGGATACCTGTCTGGAAAATGTCTGATTGGCACTTTCACAAGCCTGATGGTCAGACAATGCCCATTATGATGCAAATGGGCTGACTTATAGATCAAAGACTATGCTGTGTACCTTTGTGACAACATTGAGGGCTGCTGTGATTTAGGACTACATACTGTAACCACCAGCTCACCTAAGTTAGATCTCCTACAGCAATGCAGAGGCCTTGAAGATTGATTAAGAATATGATATAAACTTGCAATCCACATGTACAGCTGTGCACAGCATTTAATGGTGACAAGCTCAGGAAAGAATGGTGATGAACTCTCAATTCCTCCATTGACTAGGGTGTTTGCATCAACTTTCCATAATATGTTCCTGGAGCCAAGAGTGCATGCACATTGTCTTCACCCTGTCTCACAAAAACAACATATTCACTATTGTTGAGGCATGCAGTGTCGATATCTCTCCACGTGATACAGGCTTCTAATATTCAAGTTTTGATTTGGTACCATGAATGGTCATGTGAAAGCTCTCCTATGCACAGGCATCAAGATCCCAAAATAGTGATGAAAGAATACTGAAATCTTGTCCTTGAAACCCCAACTGGTAAAACAAATTGGTTGGTTGCCTACAAAGCAGTCAGTGGCCTATAGTGACCCTGATAGTGATTGTGTCCCATAGTGTCCCATCACATTGTCATGTCCACAGCATTCTAAGTTGAAGAATAAGTATATTTAAGGTAATCTGGGCAATATCACCAGATGCCAGAGACTTATTACCTACCCCATGGCTATACAGTTAGAATTAGGATAAATTACTATAAAGGTTGTTGGCTAGCTTGAGTACAAACAGGATGTTGGTGATGATAATAACATCATTAAGGCCTTTTTCATTCCTATGCTTCCCTGCTAGTCTGAACATCACATCTCTTTTTCCAACCAAATACACTGCCATATTATTTGCAAGGTATATTGGAACTCTCCATGACTTGAAAGAGTTGGGTAAAAACCATTTGCAGTGGGGTGTCATATCCATAGAGACATATGAGTTGATGGTGAAACTGGGGAATTGGTGGATTGACAAATGGCCACCTCTGCCTTAACAGCAGGTTCATCACATCCTTCTTCAACCTTCAGTGTGGCTCTGGTGGCATTGGCCTTTGCTCCATGATGTTCCTACATTTCTTGTACTTGGCACTGGCATCAGTCTTCTTTGCATTCTTGCATGCTGCTGAAAGCTTGAAACAGTCTTGTATTTTTGTGTGGCTCATTGCAAAGATAGCAGGTAATAGTACAAGCTGCAGCTGCAGCTTCTTCTTCCTTTTTTGGAGATGCATTGATGAACTTCTTCCATTTTGAAGGCTTCAAGGACCATGTCCTTTGACAAGTTGTTAAGCAGAAGGACAGATAAAAATAAATGATGCATATAAGTTCATTATTGAGCATATTGAGGGTGTATCCAGGTGAGGAATGTCCTCTGGGTCCAACCACAGGTGGCAGGGAAAGTGCTCAAATGCATGTGCTGAGCTCTATGAGGAACTCAGTTTCTTGCAGCCAAATATTAAAAAGATTGCTTAACAAGTTGAAACATGCATTTGGAGCTGCCCTAGAATGAATCTCTCTGAGTTTCTACCACATTGCACTAGGGTCTTTACAAATAGCATCAACATGCATTTTATTCCCTTTGTCAAGCCACTGGTAAATTTTACTAGCAGCTCTATTACTGTAAAGCAGGTAGGACTGTAATGCTTGAGTTGAGGCTGAGTCTCTCCTATCTACAAGCTGTTTTTCTTTCCTAGATACTATCTGAGATCCACCAACTGACATTAGATGTCCATACTATCAGGGGACAGTCCACTCACCCCTGGGGTATCCCTAGGGATTCCCCATTCCACTCCCACTCATCTCCAGAGCATCTCTGGAAATCCACATTCTCTTGCCCACTGGTCTCTCAGGCTTGATTGCTGAATATTAGAAGCTCAAATCATCCATCCCTGGAGTTTGATTGTTCACCTCTGGAGCTCCATTAGTTAGTGGATTTCCCTTTTGGGGTGGTCCAGTAGCTTAGGTGTACTGTATAGTCCATTTCTGCACTCCCCAAACCCTTGGAAGCACCTCCTCTGGCATAGGGGTTCCTCAGACTTGTTTTCTTTGGATCTCTCTTTGCCAGATATGTAGCTACACTTGTAAAATACTGTACAGTACTGAATGCATCTTTGGATCTTCCTCTGCCAGTTGTGTGATTGAGCCATAGCTCCTGGAGGTTGCCCTTATAGCAGAACAAACTCTCTAGCTTCAGTCTGGGAGCCTTCTCTAGCCTGTCTCAGACCTCATTTCTTGCCCCTAGAGCTCTATCTCCTCATACTGACTTGCTTACTGCTCTGGTGTGCTCTGATGACCCAACTAGTCCTTTCAGTCAACCTTCCAGATGTTTCCAGTTCACAGGACAAAGCCTGGAACCATCTGCTTGCACTAGACTGCAATGCCTTTATCACATGGCAGTTGCAAATCAGAGTGACAGAGGAGTACTGAGGCAAGTTAGGAGATTCAGAGATCCCTTCTAATGACTTCACTTCTGCCAACTTCTAAAAATATGTTTAATTAGCTTCTTGAATACACATCAAAGACTGACCCTCTTAAGGGATCTTATAATTTTATAGTTTCTAGGATCAAGGTTAGCTTGACTCCTAAGAAAGCAGTCTAAGGAAGTGTGAACAAAAAAATAAATGGAAAAATGAAGCAAATAAATGGAACAAAAAATATAAATGGAATAAAATATGCTCAGTAGATCATCATAGCACTTGTGCAATGTCACTTAATGACTGCATCTTAACAAAAGGATTGGGGGAAAAGGATAGTGGCAAATCAAGAAAGGATAAAGGCTTAACAGTAAACAATAAACAGTTAACAGTTGGTCAAAGCATAGGTAGAATGTCTGTGGCAGCAAGAAAGAATGTAAGTAAAATTGAAGATATAGACAAAGTGATAGAGAGAAGGGCTTATCAAAAGCCATTAATGTTTTTGATTTTAATGGTGAGTGGGAATACTGGTTCACTGTTTAGACTTTGCAAAATGGTGTCTTTTAGTCTTCATTAACAAAATGGTCCACTAGTTCTTTGTGATTATCTGATTATCAGAAGTGTCTTCATAGTCTAGCAGGTCAGTTCCTTCCAAAATCCTTAAGCAGTTGGTGTCAATATTGAAGGCATCAGTAGAGATAGGGATGTGTTTGCAGGCAAGGTAAGGAATTAAACAAAAGGCAGCTACTGGTCAGTGGAGTACTGATCCATCTAGTTTGCAGAGAATATAAGTGCCTCCTCTGTTATAGGATATCACTACAAGCAGTCCTAGATATTGGAGTTGCATTTTCTTGTTATGGGTGACTTCTATTCATGTGTTTCCCATCAATACTAGGTTTTCTTGCTTGAAATTGTAGTCTCAAAATTGTAGTGCATGTTTTTGTTTGAAATGAATAGTGGCTAAATGGCAGGTGGTAAGAATAATGTCATGTAAACAGTTGAGGTTGGCTTGTCTGTGTTAGAGGTCAATGGCATGTCAGAGGATGTGGTCAGTGGTTGTTAACAAAGAATTGAGTGGTGGCTGGAGGTAGGTTGCTTCTAGGATATTGGCTGGGAATAAGGGATGGGTACTGGTAGCTGCATAATAAGGTGAACAGCTCATGCATTGTTGGATGGTAATGCATTCTGACCAGAAGACAGAGTAAGTGGCTGAGCTCCACTTGGATTGGTCACCATTAATGGCTTTGAAGAGGGCCTGTCTAATATCAAAGTATGGTCTCTTAGCAATACTGTTAGTGTGTTTATTGTAGCTGGAAATATGAATATGGTTCAAATGGTACTTTTTGGCAAGGTAGGCAATGGCTTTGATGATGGGAGGGCTATTATCTGTGACAATTTTGTTAAGAGCACCCTAACAGCAGATGATGTCTTTGAAAAGCTACTTAGCAATGGCATTGGTATTTTTCCTGGCAAGCATGCAGAAATTGGGGTAATAGATTAATGAGCAGTCCTTGGATGATATACTTGAACTTGTTGGATGGCAGCATGAACATTGTGTTGATATAGATTTTGCTGAAGAGAGCAGCAGACATATCAATGGTAGGTGGTATGAGAACTTTGGTTGTTTGGTAAACCTGGCAGATATGGCATACAAACAAATGTACCAAATAATATTGGCTGCTATTTGAGGCTACCAGAAGCATTCTAACAGGGCAGCTCTTGTAGAAAATAAACCATGATGTCCAAGATTGTTATGCATTGCATGTAAGATACAAAGTCAAGAGTCAATTGGTATAAAGAGCTTATGTTCTTCATTACAATTGCATCTCCAGAGTTTACCATTAGCAAGGAAGAAGCTGCTGGCATAACAAACAAAGGTAGCAAGGGCTTTGTTGTTAAGGCCAGGCAGTTGTTTACAGTCAGTAAGCCATTGCCTAACAATCTGAATTCTTTTATCACTGGCAAGGGCTTTGGAGGAACAAGGAACATTGTTGTAGGAAAGGAGGTTGGTACCTACTGGTATTAATACTTTGTTAAGAAGGATTGCGTCATTAGTGAATGTCATTAGAGTTGGAGGATAGTGAGCAAATGAGGGTAAACAAGGGGTGGTAGACATGGAATGGGTGAGAGTGGTAAGTAACTGAATGTGGTGCATGAAGCTATGCATATAATTGATCCAGTCTTCAAAGACTTCATTGTTACTATTGTCTAGTAGAGGATTGTTAGGCTGTAATGGTTGTTGTGAAAGTCAATTGGGTCTATGGAAGGTTCCTTTAACATGCACAAGTTCAAAATGGAACATAAGGATGCCCATGATCCATGGAAAGTTGTATGTTGGCTGTAGCATACCTTTAATGTGTGTTAACTTCAATGATTGGGTTCCTAATATCTAGAAGGTACATGCATAGCACCTGCAAGGCCTTATACAGACTGTAAAGCTCTAGCTTGTGCTGGCTAAAGCAGGCTTCCCAGTTGTTAAGAGTGATGGAGCCAAAAGAATTATAGCAATGTTGCTTGTAGTTATTGGTAGTACACTGGCAAAGGTAGAAACCAACTACTATGTAGGAGGTGTCAACCGCTAAGATAACAGGGTCATCAGAATTGTAGTCAATAGGAACAAGGGGCTTGGTATTGTGTAGGGCTTGGACAAGGTCTTTCTGGACATTAATCTGATGAGAACCAAACTTGAATAGGACTCCAATGTGGGTTAGCTTTGTTAAGTGGTCAGTGTGATGGGCAAAGTTCTTAACAAACATTCAGAGTATGCCAATGGTGCCTAGAAAGGTGCAGACTTTGGTTAATGACTGGCAGGGGCTCCAACAGTCTAATAACACTAAACAGTTTTTATCAGGAACACAACTATTAGGAGTGCAAATGTGGCCAAGGATCTTGAAGGTAGGCATGCAGAGAACTAGTTTGTAACCAGAAAAGGTACTGCTGCAATACTTGATCTGCTGGAGGACACAATTTAGGAGCTCAAAGAACTTCTAAAGTGCTCAACAAATATTGGGGTTGTTGAAATGCTTAGCAGGTGTGCCATTAATGAGTTTCCAGTCTTTTGAGCCCTTAACACATACATCATCAATGAAGCTGAGAGCATTGTGTGGAATCTCAGGCTGGAGGATCATCATTGTGGAAGATGGGCACAGTATTAGCCCATCCTATTGGCAGTGTTACTAAATGGAGTGTGCCAAACAGAATCTGGAATGTTGTTAAGTCACAGGAGGTGGAATCAATAATGCACTCATCATATCCAATGTAAAGGTCAAGGATAGCACCACAAATGTAGCCAGCAAATGATTTGGCAACATGGTTTGGGAAAGGGGGAACTCCAGAGTGACAAATGGTGACTTGATTTAATGGCTTGAGACTGTGGACTAGGCAAAGTTTACCATTTTTCTTCAAGACACAGAACCAGTGGGACCAGTAAGCAGAGTTTGAGGGCTCATAAACACCAGCTTTAATTTTGCTATGGATAATTTTGCATGTTTCTTTTTCTAGGCCAGGAGGTATTAGTCAGTGATGCTCAACTCACAAAACATGAAGGATTGTCTGTATGCAGACTGGTGGGAAGAAGTCAGGCCATAAGCTACCTCTTTTGGAGTCTTCCCAAGCAAAGGCATTTTCTTGCTTAGCAACAAGGTCCACAAGTACATTAAGCTCATCTTGAGTAAGAAAGCTGGTATTGTGTTCCTCAATGAATGTTGCGTTGCAGTTGTCATTAAAATACAAAGTTAGTACAAAGAGAGGGAGATTGGAATTGAGCTTGGGTATGTTTGCTAAGGGGTTGCCAAGGATATGTTGCTTGATTTGGAAGTCTTTGCTAACCTGACTAGTGATGGGCTTTATTTTCATAGCAATTGGTTTATACTTTTTCTTGACTTGAACTTCTTTGCATTTTGGCTCAGTAGTGGCATAAACAGCTGGGAAGGGGATGTTAACATAAACAGAGACTGAAAGAGTGTTAAGTATCTTGGATGCTTGGCCAAGAATCAAAGGATCAGAAGGGCTGGGGAAAATGAAATAAGAATGTGAAGGTATAATGGACTTGGTAAGGTTGCTAGTAGTAGCATATAAATAGGCAAGAGAAAGATTGTTAGTAACTGTTTTTAAGTTCCAAGGGATTTGTTCATAATACTGTTAGTGCTCTGCATGTTCAGTATAATGCTAGAGTTATAAGAGATACCAAGATGATTAGCAAGTTTGGTGGACATGAATATGATCTGGGAGCTGCTATCTGCTATACACTCTATTTCCTTGCAATTATTGACCAGGAGCATGATAGACCAAATTGACTGAGTTTCTTTAGTGACTGTTAACATTACTGGTTCCTTGCCAGGTAGTAGCAACTTGATGTACACCTCTACTGGGTCTACCAAAGTGACTTTGGCTTTAGCAATGTCAGTAAGTGGAGAGTTGGTATAGCAGGTGTTATTAAGGGCAAAGGAGGGGAAGGCATAATCAAAAATGTCAGTAGATAGTAACATTAGGAGGCACAGTTTGTTTAGGTATAATGGTATTTCTGAACTGGTTCCAGATGTCATTAGACAGAGAGCAGAGTTTTCTAATGAAGATAGTAAGCTTGGTCTGAAGTACTCAATCAAAAACCTGCTTAGACTTTTTGATATTATAGATGGGTGGGCTACTTTGGTAGGTGGCATCAGGGCATTTGTCTAGAGCTCTAAAGTTCCAGTTGGTTGGGGGGCTGATAACAAGACAAAATACTGGAATAAGGATGGATTCAGATTGGTCATTAGTGGTGGAGACACTGGAAGGGATGGCATCATTAACAGCTGTGGGAGGAGCTGGTCAGTATTCCTTAGCACATGGAATCTCAACTCCATCAAAAATTTCAGCCAAGCATTGTAAAGTATAGAGTTCCCATTCTAATGCAGCAACATCTTCTTTCCTGGATAGTGTTCCAAGGCTAGCACTGTCCAGTTGCAAGACTTTGTGAATAAACATCTGCAACATGCCTTGGAGCTGTTCTGGCATTGGGGCTAGCATTAATGCTGATGCAACCAATAAGAAGCTGGTTGGGGTTCAGCCTGTGCCATTTGTCAATGCATTCCATATATAGCTGTTTGCTATTGTAGTTTGTTATCATAGCACCAGATGGTAAGACAACCTTTCCTTTGTGATTCCAACAAATTTTGCCTTGACCAATAAAGCTTTCCAACTTAGTGCAATTAGCATGTATCATAGTATGACCAGTTTTGCTACAAAAATAACAGCTGTTGCTAGGAGGTTGAGCAGTATGAGACTGGGTGCTGTTACTAGCAATCAATACCACTTCCATCTTTTCCTCTATGCATGCCAGGGCATTAATGAGAGTGGCAGCAGCAATGTCTAGAGGTTTCTTCTTAACAATGATAGTTGGTATGGGAGCAGGGGCATTAACAACAGAGGCTTTAACACTAGCAGTTGTCAGTTTCTTCAAGGTTGTGGCAGTGTTGGTACCCTTCAGAACCCATTTGGCAGCTTCAAAGACTTGATCTACCTCATAGGAATCCTCTAGATGATGATTGGGAAGGGTGATTTTGAAACAGCAGATGAAGTTGGACCACAACAATGTTGGTATGCCTTGCTGGAATAAACAGTGCTCCTTGTTTTGGTAAATCTTGCCTTTGGCTAGGAGCCAGCACACCAGTTGCTGGAAGTTCCTATAGTAATCTAAGAAGTGTCCAAGTGTAGTGATGCCAGTAGAGAATGTCTGGTTTACTAGTCACTTAAGGTTCTGGAGGGTGTAATGGGTGGATTCTTCAGCTCCAGAGTATAAATGGAAGACTGCTACTTTCCACTTGGCATATGTATAGTTGCTAAACTCTGGCAAGCCAAGCTAGGCCTCCACAGTATCATAAGACACATACCAAGCAGTGTGCTCCTTTTTCTGGCTTTTGTTGTTAACAGCAGAGTCTGCTAAGAGGTATTCAAGCTCATGGAAATACTGGGCAAGCTCTCAAGGACAACTTTTGTCCTATTTTGGTGCAGTAGAATTGTTACAAGGTGACATGGGTTAGGAAAGACAAGTGTTGACTATGGTGATTTTGTTAACAACTGTTGATAAGGATGTCATGGAAAGAACTGGGGAATAGGGATTGGGGGTGAATGGCAGTAGTGGTGCATTGAGGAAATTATCAATGTGGTAGCTGGGGAAGTTCTCTAGGAGTTTGTTAATGTCAAGTTCCTTAGCAGTAGCAAGTTCCTCTTCAAGGTTACAAGGCAGAGTTGTTAAAGGTGTTAATGGTGATGGAGAGGGAATATCAAAGGGGATAATGGGGAGCAATGATTCAGTAACAAGCTATAAGTAGTTTCTAGCCTTTCCTTGTAGCAGGCTCCAAAATTATGTGATGCTTTGCTGCCTAGCTGTCATGCAGGAAACAACCAACAAGACCAGCCAGATAGAGGAGCTAGCAAATAGTAGTGTTATGTGTTTGTGAGGAGAGTTAGCAAGAGTCCTGAAAACCTATTAAAAAGATGAAGTCAAAGTTGGTAAGGAGATGGAAGTAAACAGTGATAGGTAATGGTATGGCCATTAGTGTCACTACCAGTTTGTAGCAGTGGATGAGATCTAGAAAATCAAAGATCAAGAAGATTGTTAAGGATTAAGGGACAAGTTTAACAAAGATATATGAGAAGCTAGTTGTAGGTGCTAGTATTAACAAGTTGCTTAGAAGATTGTTAAGGATTAAGGGACAAGTTTAACAAAAATAGACAAGATGCTAGCCATAGGTGCTAGCATTAACAAGGTCAAAACTAGGATGCCCAAAATGGTGTTTAACAAGAACAAACAAGAGTTAGACTTAACAATGCTGTTAAGCCTGAGGACAAGAGAGAGAAGGCAACTGGACTAGGTAAACACAAATCAGCCATTAGCAAAGCAAGGGCAAAAAGTGATCTGAAGTGTGGTCCAAAGTGGGAACTAGACTCTGGTACAATTCAATGATTTTAGCTACTGACAGGGCAGTATTTATAGGTGAGTAAGGATGTAGCAAAAGGAGAAACCAGTAAGTAATAGTATGCATAGCAGTTGCATGTGATAGCATATAATGGGGGCTGCTAGGCTACTGAATAGAAAAAGAAAAGAAAATAAAACAATGATTGGAAGGCCATTGAATGGTAGTACAGATATGATCAATTGTTGGTCACAGAGGTAGGTGCCATGGAAGGCCAAATTTGTCCAAAGTCAATGCAGTTGTTAAGGTGATTGTTGGTAATGGTTGTTGTTGTTAAGAGGGCTTCAATAGCAGTTGCAGGTCTGTATCACCTGATTTGTTTGATTTATCACTATTGGACAATCAGTGCTGACTGGGTTATATCAACAATCCCAGAGGATACGTCTGAATTGTCAAGCAATGATTGTGATAGCAATTCTGACAAGATTCTCAAGCAAAGGATCATGGCATTCTGAAGACACCATGGAGAGGTCCCTAGGGCCTCTGCTAGGCAGAGACTGCTGGAAAAAGTAGCAAAGCATATTGCTATTAAATGAAGCATGGAGGATAACATTATTTCAAAAGCTCTGGAAGCCTCCATAGAAGTCTATATGGACTTCTTAGAGTTGGACATTCAAGAGTTCCTTCAACACAAGCAGAGTTGAGATCACAAGTATCCTCAGCATGGCCATTGCCAGTTTCACAGAGTGTTGACTCTGTGATACTGTCTCCAGTGAACAAAGCGTTCACTATTCTACAGGGCTCCTCATCAGTCTGAAGAAACCACACAAGCATTTGCAGCAAGACAGGCTGCAGTCAAGCATCGGTGGAATGTTGCATCAGAGGCAATAGCCCTTAATGATGCCCTGTCCACTGAAGTGGGATCTGCTTTTACAGTGAATCCAATGCACAGACTTAGTCAAGGGACTAGCTCTCAGTGATAGGGAATGATGTAGGATGATTGTATCATCCTACAACAGTTCCACAATGGGGACTTGAAGGATTACAGACAGTCCTTCATTGATGACCAAGGAGTAGTGTTCTAAGAGAACACTGCTCATGATGCATGGTTGCAGGCTGCTGTGCATAGAAGCACTGGAGCAGAAGTGAAACAGGAGGAAGTAAGTGTTTCTCCTGGTGCTGGAGTGAATGAGAGGAGGCAAAGCCTGCCCAAGTCAGTGACTTCAGCAGGCTCTCCAGAGATATCTCAATAGATGGACCTGTAAGGGCAACCTCAGAGAGCTGTGGAACTCACACAACTGGCAGAGGGATATCCAAAGATGTATTAGCAAGTGGCTACAGTGTACAGGGCTAGCTACTCACCTGGCAGAGGGATATCCAAAGAGAATAAGTCTGAGGAGTCCCTATGCCAGGATGTGGATGCTTCTGGGGCCCCAGAAGCATGGGAATCAACTGTATAGTACACATAAGCCACTGAAAAAGGAGTGTGGGAATAAAAGATGAAAAACTCGGACATTGCCAGAGAATGGATTGGTAATGTCCATCAGGTGACTCTGGCAAGTCAGGTGGTCAGAAAAGGGTCAGATGACCAGGAAGAGATCAGATGACCTTGAGAACAATGTCAGGTGATCAGAAATGCAGACACAATATGTACAGAGAATATCTAAAGGGGAGAAGAAAAGAAAAGGAAGGTGAAAAAGGAAAGGAAACAGGTGAAAGGAGAGATGGCTCAGAAAGGGATGTCCCCTTACAGGACCAAAGAGACAGATGCATGAGCACTGCTGCCAAGCTACCAATGGTGGTTCCTCAATGACCAAGGATACTGGACAGCAGAACACAAAGGAGGTATGATTCTCTGTGGGCAATTATGGAACAGCTGTTAGCTGTTCAATTAACCATCTCTAAGGAGGTCAAACCCAAGCAGACTGAATTGTTCAAGTCCATAAAGCCATACTCAGGCTCAGCCAAGTTTGGTGAACTTGAGAAGTGGCTCATGAGTGTATGTGTAAATTATGCTATGGCTCAGTTAGGTGGAGAAAAGAGAGCAGGAGAAAGTGCTCTCTCTAATGGAATACTTGAGTGACACAGCACTCAAATAGTACCTGAAACATGTATTACATGTCAATGGAAATCAAGAATACTAGATGTTTAAGGACATTGTCCTTGGATTGTACAATCAATTTGTACAGCCTTCCACAATGCAGGATGCAAGAGATGCATTCTGTAAGACACTGTATACAGTGGAGGAAGAAGTGCAGGGCTTCTATGATGCCCTGCTGGACAAGGCCCAGAATATGGCCATATTTCGCAATGAATTCACTATCCAGGAGCAGTTCTTGAAGAAATTCCCCTACAAGATGTTGCTAGCCCTCACCATAGATGAGGGATTATTGCTAGAAGTGAACACTATGGAAGAGTTCATGGCCAAGACTTGGGCTTACAAGAACAGTGTGAAGATGGCAGCACACTACTTAAGGCACAACCAAAATCACTCTGCATGCAGTGGACCTGTAGTCTACAAACATGCCAATGATGCAGTATGAAAGGAAGTGGCACAAGGTGTAATGGCACCCCTCAAGCCACAAGCTGCTATACCTGCAGTAGCCAGAGTACAATGTAGTACTCAATGCCACCATACTGAATCCAGGCCCACTCCTATAAAAGGAGGAATCTCAAGTAAAGGTATGACTAGCAATACAAGTCAGCCTCCCAAGAACAGCACAACTAACACAATGTGCTTTATCTGTGGCAAATAAGGACACTATGCTTGTGAGTGCAGTGAGCCTTGTAAAGATGCTTCTTGGGTCTATCTGCAAGCAGCACATACAGCTGTACTGTTGGAGGATGGTGAGCAGCAGGAAATGGTAGAAAATCCTGCAGTGGGCTCTGAACCTGAGAATGATAGAGAGACATCAGAGTCTTCCCAAGAGGAGGAGTACATTGACTTCAAGATGTACAATAACAAGTCTCATAACAGTGAAAGTGAAGGTGAGGGATTGTTTGCCCTCACTGACTTTGATGATGGTGAGGATTGCAGGGTCAGTCATCCTCACCATGTGCATATATGCAAGGTGAAGGTATTGGCAGACAAGTCTGCCATAGAATGACCAAGATATTTGATCACCAAGAAAGTGGGTACAGGTTAATAGTTATGATGCATTGACATTATAGGACTTGGAGAGCACTACATCAGGGCTCATTCTGTCCTTTGCCTATGTAGCAGGAATACAAGTGGCTTCCTTAGCTACTCCCATCACATTGCAGCTAGGAACAATAGGTAGTCATTCCATTGTGAATTATAGTATGAAGGTGACCATAAATGTTTCAGGTGAATATCAAGACATTTATATGGACATCATAAACTTTGACTGATATGATATGATTATTAGTATGCCTTTTATAAGGAACAATAAAGTCCTGTTGGACTTTGTGAATGATCAAGTGATCATTGTTGCCACCCCAATGCAGAAGCTGGTGCTGGACAATACCAATGGTTGGCTGTGACATTTTTGTACAATGAAAAAGAATCACAACAAGAGGCCTTTATGACTCATGAGGCCTCAGTCTGCAGCCAGAGTGAAGGATGTAGAGGACTCTCATGTGGTACAGGCTGTATCTAGCCTGCCTGTCAACAGCCCAGTGCTGTTAATGACAGAAGAAGAGTATGAAAATACTCTTCAAGAGGGAGGGAAGCAGGGCATGGAAGCACTGCAAACTCCACAAGTCAAGATGAAACTGCAGCAGGAGGTGCCTAAATGGTGGGTATGGGATAAACCTATACAGAAGCCAAAGTGGGATTGGGTTGTAGACACAAGGATGCCCACCAAGTGGAATCAAGTCATGGTAGACTTGATTAGGCAGACTGAGTGTAGTCAGCCTATAGGAAATAGTGAGTGTTATAAGAATGCAACATCTGATGAGGTGTCAGAACCTGATGAGTTTCACTGAAACTCAGTTAGAGGGGTGGAACCCATAATGCAGCTTAAAATACCAGATGAATCTAAAATTTGTCTGACAGCAATGAATGAAAAATATGGACAGACTAAGCCTGTCTGAGTTGGTTACAAGAAGGATTGTATACTATGGAAGCAGAAGTAAAAGTGGAAAGTGACTTCTCCTAGATTGTCAGAGGAAGACATTCCTCAACTGAAACAACAGTGGTACAAGTACTCAGACATTGTCAATGGCACTAAGGAGGAATTGCCTCCTTGGAGTTAATCATAAGATTAACCTCATAGATGAGTTGAAACAGTACTTGTACTTTATGCCATGTTGTCTGTGGTCTCTACAGCACCAGCTCAGAGCAAAAATTGATTGCTATGTGTGGGCCAAGTGGTGGAAACCATGTGCAGCTGATCAAGCTGCACTGCTGTTGTGCATCCCAAAGAAGGATGGAACATCACATACAGCATTGGACACAAGACAGTGGAATGAGAATTACACCATTATCTGATCAAGAAGTCATTTACAAAGACATTGTGTGGGCAAATGTAAGGTCAAAAATTGACCTTACAGATGCATATGAGCAACTGAGGATACACCTGGCAGATGTACCCAAAAGTGCTTTTATGACTATTACTGGAATTTACTTCAGTAATAGTATGCAGATTGGAGACTGCAATATGCCTGCAACACTACAACAATTACTGACATCTATCTTTTGAGACATCATAGAACAATGGATGCACATGATTTAACAATATGTTTGTCTACTCTGACATGATTGAAGAACATTAAAAACACTTGGGAGTAGTCTTTGAAAGACTATGCCAGAACAAGTTGTACATCAAGTGGAAGAAATGTGAGCTGTATGCCAAGCATGTCAAGTGCCTTGGTTATGTGATTGATGATCAGGGGATACACCCTGATATCATGAATGTCAGGTCCTGCTGACAACGGGGGCTCAGCTACACTGGCAAGTCCTTACTAGGCGAGCTCAGGAGGCCAAGTACAGATCTGGTGCTTCTTGGAAGCTCTGGTGCAGCTACAAGTGGCCCAGAATGAAGTCCAGGTGCTCCGGGGTATGAGTAGTGACACGCGTGAGACAGGGGTGCTCTGGGTTGAGGAGCACAGGCTCAGGGGATTGGAGTTTTTAATGGAGGGATGAGGGGGGACAGGAAAGATAAGATTGATTTGGAAACAGGAGTAGGTGTGGAAATTGGTAGAGATTGGTATGGAACAGATAGGAGATAGATTGATCAGGAAATTGGCAGATGATAAGGGATACAGAACTGGAGATGGAGATAGAGATAGAGAGGAAAAGATACAAGACAGGAAATAGAGGGATAGAGGAGAGATACAGAATAGGAATATGAGTCACAGAACAGAAGTACAAGGCATGGAGACGAGATACGAGAGACAAGACAAGAGAGATAGACAGAGATGCAAAACTAGACTGGAACAGAAACGAAGACTATGGTGAATATCAAGACTACTAACTTGTATGCTACCCTACAATTTATATATTACCCTCCCGCTAAGTCCTGGGACAGGGTCCCAGCCCAGGACCGTGGCATCTGATTATCCTCCGGCTAAGTCCCAGGACAAGCTCTCAGCCCCAGGGTTGTGACATCTTGTCAGCAGTCATGGTGCGCAATATGCCCTGCATAGAACGGGTCAGGAGTCATGGTGCGCGATAGTGCCACTGGATCGGGTGTGGGGCCTGGTGATGTGCCAACGGTTCATAGGAGGAATGTTATGTGATGGCTAGGGTGCTGGTGGTTTGAATATATCTGAGGACAGGGAAGCCTCGGAGTGACGTGTCAGCCAGGATGCCAGAGTTTGGTGATGCCCAGGGGTCTGTCTGGAGATGGCCAAGGATGTTGCTGGTGCAGCATTGTGAGGTCATTGGTGGCCCCGGAAGTGTGGGGAGTAGGGGGGAGGTGTGTATCAGGGTCAGAGCAGCATACAAGGGTCTGGAGTTGGCGGGGTCATGACAATGAAGATCAATAGGATCCAGGAATGGTGCATTCCTAGAACCTATAACAATATACAATGGTTTGTAGGACTGGTGAATTATATCAGCAATTTTTTTCCTGATATATCCACCTACACTGGACTGTTGATGGCAATGATGCAGAATGGGTTGCCATTTCAGTGGTGACCCCTACATCAGCACTGCTTTAACATGATAAAACATGTCTGTAGCAAGATGCCAGTCATCAGGCCCATTGATCCTCATAAAGAGGATCCTATCTAGCTGATGAAACACCCTGGGCAGCTAGTAGGACAACTAAAGTTGTTGTGAATAGGCTAAGTCAGCACTATTTGTCATTGATGCATGAGTGATGGCTGCATGAGGCCATCAGTGGGAATTTCTGCTTTAGTCAGCCAAAGTTTAACAATGGCTGAGTTTAAACTTTCTTTTTTCTCATTTCAGAGTGTAAAGACCAACAAAGAGTTGTGCTACTCTGCCAAGAAAACAAAGACCCAGTGATTGGAAAGACAGGTTTGACCTGCCTCTTTCTTATTATTTGAGCCAGAGTGGCTCAACAGGAGGAAAGAGGAGTAGACCCAGAAGGTGGCAGGGCCAGGATGTGGCCCTGCTGTTGTATGGCACACACTGCTAGAAAGGATGTGTATTATCCCACCCTTGTTTTCAAGAAGGTTTGTTGTGACAGAGACAACAAGTGACATCCCATGAAAGTTATGGTGGACCTCAAATGGTGACTATACAACCTGTATAGTTGCAGGAGGCTAGCCAGTACATGTTACCACAACAGGCTGTGGTAACACAGTCAATTCCAGTTGCAGGACCACAAGCACCTGCAACATTAACTAGTCCAAGGACAAGTCAAAACAGGTATGCACTTGTTTCCTGCCATGATATGGAGGTGGACAAGGAAGCATTGGGGCAACCAATGACTGTTGAGACATCTGAACCTTTGTGGGGGTAGACCTATATGGGGCACACAGGTCATGCCACAAAGGAAAGGAAAGGCCTGAGAGCCTTCTCCCAATGTCAAAAAGTGACAAGCAATTAGCTCATCTGCTACAGTGTCTGCATGATGCAGGAGTTCCAGAAGACATTGGAATCCATCCTCCAAGACCCAGTAGTGCAAGTTTCTTTTGATCAAGTTCTTAACAAACTTGAAATAGTAAAGAGACAGCAAGATGAGGCCTGTAAGGACCTCTATCAAGTAGCAATAGGAGTGGGGAAGCAGACAGCCTCCCCTGGTGAAAATACACCTAAGAAGGTCCATCAACAAGACCTTTCATTGACACCTGTTGAAAGGGCACCTGTGTTGCTCTACATAGAGTCCATCCCTCAAGGAGAGGACATTGTTATGGAAGATCAGTCTTGTCCAAGACAGGTCAAGGAAAAGAAGAAAGGCAAAAAATCATCCCTTTCACAAGTTACAGTGACTAGGTTCAGCAAACCCAGTCCCAATCATTCCCACAGGCCCAGTAAGGCCTATGCAGATTCTAGTGGGCAGCATAGTAATGCTGCCATTGTCCAGGACCAGTGTCACTGGCATGGCAAAAGGCAATAAACCAACTGCTCCCACTGTCCTGGTGCACTTCCCAAAGAATGTGCTCAAGGGGGCCAACACCAGCCCTATTGAGGTTGAACAACCTCATACTTACACCTTCCCAAAGAAGTATCCTGAGCATCCTATAACACCTGATGATGACACACAAATGCATCTGCTAAAGAAATCTCACAATGCTAAGGTCAAGCAATGCTTAGCACATGATGTGCAGAAGTCCACTTGGGACTTCCAGCATCTGAATGATACTGTCCCTGGCTATTTGCCAGATGGCTGGGATACCATTCATATTTGAGGGTTCTGGGAGCACCAGAATGACTTTAGGTGCATGTTGCACCCTAATTATTATTGGTCACTGACAACCAATGTAGTAGGCTCATATGAGTATAGAGAAATGGTTAGTCTATGTATGTGAGGAAGCAAAATTGCTTGCCCCCATGAAATGGCTGGGATGGTATATATCTCCCATGCTTATTCTAAATTGTACTCATGGGTGCCTTGGGGTGTACCCAATTTGTGTTATCTCAGAGAGCAGGTCTTCTATACAGATGCAAGAGTGTGTTCATGCAGCTCTCTTGCTGTGGGAGTTCCATAGGATCTCCTTCTTTTCTCACACCCTGGAAATTGACATGGAGGCTGTGGCAAACTGCCTCCCACAGAATGATAGGAACTGGATGCCTGTTCCCCTCCCCTTGTGTGCATCTGCTATGTTAGGACATGCAGATAATAATACATGTTGTGTGGGACTTGACTGTTGGCAATTGAGTTGTATCTTAATATTATTGATCTGTGGTCCAGAAATATCCATCTGGTAATAGCATAGGTTTTATAATAGAGCCCTAGGATTAATTAAAACCCCTTCCACCAAATATTACAGATTCATAAGCCACCCTAATACTACTGTTTTTTCCTGATAACCTCCTTTCCTTCAGCTAATAAATTGGCTCCCCCGGACTAATTTATGACTATACCTTATAATGCCTCTCCTTCTGCTATAATTGATTATCTTAAAGAGAATTTTGCTATATGAGTTACCTATAAATATCGGACACTTTGGTTGACTTCTAAATAGAATAAAATAAAAATTTATGAGTGGCGCCCTTGGATCTCGAGGAATGGACTACATCATTTGCATAAGTGTCCCACCTGCCCCCATAGCCGCTCTCAAAGTCCCCCTTCATGAACTTCTCTGCGAGCCCGACGCGCCATCAGTAAAGGCATATCAGTAGACCCAGTATTATGCGATTTTTTTTTCATGTGTCATCAAGGTATTTGCTCAGCAGGTAGGGTTTTCAAGCATGAAGAGTGTATTGTCTTGTCCATGCGGATCATGGCGTTGAGACGGAGGATATAGGCTTTCTTCCAATTGCGCTATGCACAAAATACTAGCATTGAAAAATCACTGTTGTATTGATTAATCGCTGCCACACTCATCATCCTCAACTCCATCATCAACTTCACTTTCATCCTGCACGTCATCATCCACCTCTTGCACTTGCATAGAATCCACAACTGGCTCTCCAATCCTCCTGAATCGCAGTACATCATGAACACCCGGCTCAAGTGAAGAAACATGCGTAATGTTGATTCGAGCGATTGTATCTGATTCCATGAATACATATGAAGATCTTTCGAAAAAGGGTTTCATTTGCTTGACCGCTTCGATATATCCGCTTCTTCGCGGGTGCTCAGCAAAGAGATCTGTATGTGCCAAAAGTAAGTCATAATCGGCTTTGTTCGCTACCACATCATAGACGGATGGCGAGCAACCTGTGGATCCAAATTTCATATCGAGGGTGTTTCATATCGAGGGTGTATATCGCCGCGTTGCTTTGCCTTTCGGGATGCACTAATTTGCCTTGGAGCAGACACTTGGATTTGCGATTTACTTGTGGTTGAACGAGCGCGGGTTTGCCGAGAGTTTGAGGGTTATTTTCCTTTGTCTGTTGCAGATGCAAACTTCGGTAACATCTCTGGAGAAACGATGCCAAGCTCCATGGCGATTGTAATGTAGGGTTGATTGTCAGGAACTCCATTTTTATCAGAGAAGAAGCCAAAACATACTTCGACATTGATATGTATTGGTTGTTTGCGAAGACGGTTTTTGATCTGGATAAAAATTGCAGACATGGACCATCGGCCAAGATGTTTATCGTCGAACCAAGTCGGAATGATAAGGTCCATGTCAGCAAGTGTCGCATGTCCGATTACCCCGGCACCCCTAGAGAAAAAGCCAGCACAGGCTTCGTCGGTGACCACAAAGCTATCTCCGCCTCTTGCAAAGTGAGTGAACCGAACGTAGGCATTTTTGAATGCCTCTTTCAAAGGTTTGGCATCCCGGACGTTTTGTGGCCGCGCATTAAGGATTGTATCGAGTTCACTTGGTGGGATTAAGCTGGAGAGAAATTCAATGAGAGGAACAGCATTGCTGAATGATATCTGCTCAGCCTCCGCACCGCGCGGGTCATGACAAATCGACCTCCGTAAAACAGCAATATGATGTGCAATCGTGAGAAGCAGCCTTGCAGCTAACTCGCCTCTTTCGCCCTTGTTGACAAGCCCAGCAGACAACCATACATTAATGGTCTTTGGCAAGGACTCTTTGTATAACGATTCAATTACGGATAAACGCTCCTCAACCGTGGCGGTATGGTCGTTCTTCTTGAAGTATGTGTTGGCACGCTCCGAAATATGGTGATATAGCACGCGGGAAGCAGCCTCGGCCAGGAATGGCTCTGATGGATAGCCATCATGAAGATACTGGATGGTGTTGTGGCACTGAGAACACTGTGCGCATGCTACTGGCAACGAGGAGGCCCTCAAGAAAGACTGCCTCATCTCGGTTCGACTCGAAAGTGAGGTCAACACGGAGTGCAAGGACTGGCAAGAGACCGTAATTGCCAAGTCGGAATCCAAATGCCTGTGCAAGGGTGGTTTTACCCTCGCGTTGCAACGTGAGCTTTTCCATGGCAAGTTTCATAACCGTATTCTCGTCTGTGTGCTCCATCATTGTCCAAAATCTTTTAGGTTTTGGGTTTTGCGATCAAAGAGCGTGAATCATAACGTACAGAGGACGACCAAATCGTGCCATAAACTTCAACGAACAAACTTGGTCGAGCGTATGAGCGGATTCGGTGAAGAGCACTTTCCCTGAACGCCAGATGTCAAATGGAAGTTCAACAAACGGTGGGTTTAGAGCATCTGTCGAGTCATCATCCTGACCATGATAGGACCAGAAATTCCTGGCGCTCGGAGAACATTCAGATAATTTGGAGTAGGTTGACAGGAAGAGCGCAAAGATCTCAGCTCCTCTGAAGAAGCCTAGCACCTTGCAAAGACATTAATAGGCCGTTCTCGGACTGCTCTTGGGATCGACCTCATTCGTGAGATACTTTGTCGTCAAGTTATGAGATTCATCAAAGTAGAACAGAATGAAAGCGTGAGTGGCGCCTTTGGATCTCAAGGAATGTACTACATCATTTGCATAAGTTTTGACTTGAATGCAACGTCAGCTGCCTGCACGATTATACAAATTGAGAGCTTTGCTCACCGCCAGCTAAAAAGTCCCCTGTGTCCCATGAAATTTCTGGAAAATTAGTTTTTTCGACATTTGCTGCGAAAGAGTGGAGTTCTTTTCGATTGTCATTAAGGTAATTTTTCCACTCGACTGCTATGTTTGGATTTCGCGGTGTGTGTTGGATCCAATCCTTGGCAAACTTAAGACATCCTAACAAAAACAGGAGCTGCCTTTCCATGAGAGCCTGTTTCGAGGAGTCACGAACCAAGAATTGACTGAGAACAGAAAGCCCATTATGAAGAAGATCTGTTCTGGGATACCCTGCATACGACGGCATCAGAGTAAGATCAGCCAAATGTAGTGTCCCTCACCTGTTACATCAAGTGGATCACGAAGAACAATAGGTATCGTGAACACAGATCCAGCAAGCTCGTCAACCAAACGAGACTTTCCAGTCCCTGACCCTTGAATGATCTGAAGAAAGTTTCCGTACTCCTTCAGAAAGTTTCCTCCTCGACGGGTGACGTTGATAGCATCTAAGAGCAATGATGGGGCGTCTCCAACATACAATGTTTTCCATGCCTTCTCAGTAGCTCGTCGAACTGAGTTACTTTCAATGAATATTCTCAACTACGAACCAGAATGATACGCACTAGTTTTCTGATCCTCGGGATATGGTGGTCTGCACTGATTTTGCTGATCCTGTGTTCTGACTGATTAAACAACTTTGATTCAAAAAGAGCTTCTGCATTATAGTATATGAAGGACCTACTATAGTCGATCAACAACTGTATGGCTTCATTTTGTGTTTCACACATTGAAAGCCGAAAAAACCGGTCTTCGATTGGTGGAAATGCCACATCGGTGTGTCCGAGTACAAGTGCGCAAAATTGTCGAAAAAAACCTTCGATCTCTTCTTGAACCTTGTGAGGACTTTCCCATGGTTTGCCAATATATCCGATTTCTCTCAGACGTTGAAAACTGGCTTTGTGTTCACGACGCAAGCGATCGACTTCCTCCGAGATTTCTTCAACTAGCTTAATCCGTTTTTCGGGTGGATCACCATCCGAGCCTTCTGTCGGAATACTGCTGCGGTATTCTTGGTTGTTCGACATAAAAGAGCTCGTGTTGGACAAAGGTTCTGACATACGCCGCGGTTCCAGCATTTGTTGTGTGTCACATGATTTGCCTGAGCAAATGAAACATGAAGACGACACATCCCTCAATTGACCCTCATCTTGCGTTGCGTTGCGACCTATGGCCATGTCACAGCTTTAGGTTCTGATGGTGTGGAATCACGGCAGCAAGACTCGACAGTGCAGGGCAACGACGCTGCTTTAACAGGCATGATGACTATGCTCTGAGCTCTTGCTATGATAGCAAATCAATCACCAGGCCTTGCATCTTCTCTTGCTATGGGGGTACAGCCAACTTTGTCCCCCTCATTCCCAGCATTTGTATCAACAGATCAGTCTTTTGCTGGGAAGTCATTACCTGCCCTTTTTCCTTCCATTACAAAATGACGGGGTCGCTGGTCTTCCGCCCACCTCATATATATGCTCATGACAACCTCCAGCCATGTATTAGATGAGAACTGTGTTCGAGTCTACTAGACTGCACAGAACAAAATTTACAACAACTAACATACAACCTGTCAATGACAACCTGGAATGTTTGCTCTGGGGATGTCATAGACAACTTCAAAACTCAAGGACCCACTAGCCAACATGATAGCCAAGCATCAGGCAAAAGCTGCCACTTTCAACAAGTAGAGATGTGCCAAACTTTGTCCCTACACAGTCAATGGAGGTACATCATTTCCTTTAAAAGATGGAAAGTCTCTTCAAGGCAGTGGGGATAAAAAACAACATGGAGTGTAAGGAAAGGGTGACAGAGTATGTACAGTAGATGTGGAGACAGATAGCAAGTGGAAAGGACTAGACAGTTTCAGTGATGGGTCAACATGGGAAGAGTTGGTCAATGACATACAAGACACTTACCTGGAGGCTATCTCAAATACTGGAAGCATTGCCATCCTTGATAAGATCTGTCATGCGCATGCAAGATTGGGGGCAGGATGATTCAGAAAAAATCCATGCATTGATTAGAAAGTTCAGGGCTGAAGCAAAGAAGCTAACAGATGTGTTGAGTAAAGGACATTGTTCTCTATACCCAGTGTATGGAAATAATCCACTTGGGAATCTCTTCCCCTGATGAAAAGGAGCATTTTGGAAAGACAATTCAAAAAACAGGACAGGTTTAGAAGGTGTCACCATTATTTAGGTGTTGACTCAGTGAAGATTTAGGATTTTCCCAGTTTGGCAAGTCACTCAACACTGCCAAATAACACTTAAAGTAACTCAGAAGCTCAGGAAGGCTGTTTCTCGATCTCTGCTATTGCTGGACAAAAGCTCATGGATGCCCGTTGGCTAAGCTTAGTTTGCGGATGCGCTCTTTAGACATTGAACTTACTTCCATTTGAAAATGCCTCAGTGTTCTGTTTGGTATCTGTTGAAGCTGTTTACTTACTTGTTTTTGGTTTCTGCACGTGCAGTGCACAGGTACATGTACAGCCTCACGTTTAGTAAGTATAAAGCAGCATTTACGACGTGAACACACCATTTGTCATCGCGTTCTTTCCTTGCTGCAAATCAAATCATCCATGAGACTCAGTTCCCACAGATTCTCGATAGTCAAGACTATCCAGCCTCACCTTTCGGCCCAGCAGGTCTACCGTTCCCCTACGGCGGATTCTAGTTGGCTCGACAATATGCTAATCTTGGTCGGAGGGATTCGTGATGCTGCCGATTTAATACCCTTCCCATTTGTGCAACTGGGCGCAGCGATCGTGTACGATATATTGCTTACAATAATGGTGAAGTACCAACTTGACGCCAAATCAAAATTCCGAGGCTAGCGCTCATACTCTAGTGTCAGACTGCACGGAGAAATGTGGATGATTTCAAAGGACTTTCTCAGAAATTGGTGGATGCGATCAGAACAGTTCATGACACTATTCGTGGTTGTCCTCAGAACCACGCTCTGCCCCCTGAATTTCTCCGACGTTGTATAAGCTTTATGAAGTATATACATGATGTTATTTCTGTGGGGGTGTATGTTGACCAATTGACTAGGCAACTGTCGGCCTTGCAGGCTCAGATCAATATACTGATTCATCAAAACAACTCTTGGACCCGCTTTCTGAGAACTACGGCAATTACCAATGCCATTGGACAATACAAGGAAGAGATCAATGATATGCGATCAAATTTTACGGTATGCTCCGTTTGCTCTCCTCCATCCTAGTTCTCATCTAATACATAGCTGGAGGTTGTCATGAGCATATATATGAGGTGGGCGGAAGACCAGCGACCCCGTCATCTTGTCCATTGCCTTTATATTGTTGATGCAACAAATAAAGTCATGAATGTGCCGATGGATTGGTGTTCTAGCTTCAATGTATTGAGTCTATCTTATCAGGGATAGATGCATTCAAAACTAAACGTTCTATCCCTTCACAGGCCCTTGCAAACCTCATCAAATGTCGATTTCGCGAGCACTCTGGATATGACGTCATTGAGAGAGGAGATTTTCTGTTATCCGTCCAAGGCATGGATGGGATACATCAGGAGGTGGATGAGTATAATTCTGACAGATGGCTCCCTCTAATTGAGCCCGGACTTACCATTACGATGGATATTCACTTCAAGGACAAGTCATATGGACTACCTAGCCGTCCAAAGTGCCCGTGTTGTCATTATTTGTGCGTAAGAGGCGACGTCATGGAATATATCGAGTGGTATTCTTGATTTATTGATACATCTCATGGCATTTATCATGACTTTTTTGTAGCCCTCGATGTGGAGCACTATTTCGGAATTGGCGTATCTGGAATCTAGATGTGCCATCGGCCGTCAAGCAAGGAATGGACGAGGTGACCACATCCAAGTCAACCACACTGATAGAACCATTTGTTACCAACTTCCCCGGGAACTCGAAAAGTTCAAATATGCAAGGATTGCGTGTATATGATGATAACCATCAAGAGTTATACCAATTCTTCTGTCGTTTTCGGGTTTCCTTGATTGGTAATGAATAATCTTATTCAAACCGTATTCATGCGATTCTTGTGTTTCCAGTCTCTCCTACACTGCCTGCACTTCATTCTGCAGCATTGAGAGGACACTTTGACATGATGAAGCATCTATTGGAGGACAATAATGATGTGAATGACGAAGGTGGGGACTTTGAGTTTCAATACTTTTTGGGCTGACTTTCGGACCTGTAGATTATAAGGGAAGAACTGCACTTCACCTTGCAGCAAAAAAAGGACACTTGAACACTGTTAAATTCTTGTTGTATTGTAAAGCTGATGTGCATGCTAGAGGTGATGATACACAGTCCTTGTAAGTTCTTGGCCTGACTTTGACATCTGTAGATTACCGAGAAAGAACGCCGCTTCACCTTGCAGCATTGCTGGGACACTTGGACAATGTTAAACTTTTGTTAGAACATAATGCTGATGTCCATGCTGAAGGTGAGGATGCACTGTCTTGAAAGTTCTCTGCTCGACTTTTTCACTTGCAGATTACTATGGGAAAAGCCCACTTCACACTGCAGCATCATCTGGACACTTAAATACTGTTAAACTTTTGCTGGACCATAATGCTGATGCACGTGCTAGAGGTAAAAATGTACAGTCTCTAAAATTCTTGGCCTGACTTATGCACTTGCAGATTATTTCGGAAATACCCCACTTGATCATGCAAGGCAGTCTAAGCACTCAGAAGTTGTTAATTTTTTTCTGAATGTTTAAAAGTGTGTACCTTCGGGATCTTTTTGGACGATACTTCTCACGCAGACTTCATCTCGAGAGAGACAAGCTGCCATAGGCGCATGTTTTTTCTTATATCACCTTATCGGCTTAACAACTCCACGCCCATCCATACTACGATTTGTAATTTTGTTCGCAATATCGATAAATATAAGGATACGAGCTATATCACGGGGAGGACAGTTCTAAATGTCATGCAATCCGGTCTATGCTGCAACTCCTACTCTATCCAATCTGTCAAACCTCTTCACGACACGCTGTTCGATTTTTAACAGCGTTATGATTGAATTGCCTCTGTTTGAGACCTCGAGCCTACACCGATGTGGCCTTGATGTATCATTTTTGACACGTCCGATTGTGCGAATGCAAGACGTCCCTCACAATTACTATTTCATCATCTACGATTGAGCAGCTTGATCTACAACATTACCATCATTTCGAAGAGCTAAAGAAAGTCGCTGAAGTCTACCAGACTCTTGTTCCGGTATCAATACACTAGAGATAAACCTCACCCATACAGTATGACTAATGGAATATGCAGAAGCTGATACAGATTCAGTCATATATGGGTGTATGTATAATTGTGCAGGAAGTGCAATAGCGGTGACTAATGCGTGGCAGATGAATAAGCGATTCACACAATAGACACAATAGATGAATTAACGACATACGTTATGCTTCGTCCAATGAGATACGTCGTTCCGAGTTAATTTCCTTCGATACAATTGGACGAGGACAGAGCCAAACATTGGTACGCGAGCCTGCGTCAGATTCTTCCTCCATCTCCTTCATCAATTCTCGTGATGTTTACTTGCATTGGCACCATGTCTGGGAGCATCCAGACCAAGCAGATCAGCGGTCCAATCCGCAATCCGTGGCCATAATGTAGAGTGTGCTTCGTTCACAAGGCATCCATTTGCCGCGTTCATAATCATAAACGATTTTCACTCGAAAAGAACCTCAGTCGCCTGAAATCTGAAAACCAAGAGTTGAGTGGTTATCCATACTGTAAGGTAAGGCCACACAATTGAAGGTCACCCAGTTGAAGGCCAGGTATATGAACCGTTCTTCCAGTTGGAAAACGCTGTAAATGATAGGTCAATCGCTCGCAATATAGACGATATTACCAAAGTCGTAGACGATGAACCTGACAGGATTCCTGACCAAAATCTATGTTATATATGTATGTACTATCCGAAAGATGATTTTGAAGGCAAAAAGGGCATTCAAGACATCGAGTATTTTCCACAGTCGTTAGAGTGAGAGTTGAGTGAAATCCTGCGTCCGGACACTTTCTTCACAATAGGATCGTGCATGACTCTTTGCCATGATTGTTAGAATGAAGGTTGAGCGAAAAAATAGTGATCTCTATGTTCGGAAAGACCCGGAATCTCGGATCAATCCCCGCCTAAAAACCGCCCGAAAAGAAATTTTCCTTCTGGTTTTCTTTCGAACGATGCCTCCAGTGTCATTTCAGGCTGACAATTGCATGGTGCTGGCAAGTACCTTACTCACCTTCTTCTCACTCAATCGTCTCCGAAGCTGGAGCTCTGAGGTGCGTTCGATGGGCCATCCGTAAGTCCATAGAAACGGTAAGAACTCAGATCAGATAGATACAGGACACTATCTGCCGTCCTCGAGAGACATCAAACTGCTAGGCAGTGACAAAGTGTGGCTCGAGTCTCTTTTTCGGCTTCTCTCTTCGGAAGAAGGGGTCTGACGTCCGACTGCTACGTACTACACTGGCTTGAGTCAGGCTGAACTTTTGTTACTTACTATCCATGGCTGGTACTCCTATCCCGCTCAGCCCTAGCCTCGACGCTCTGTTTCTCGTTGTCCCTTTTAACTACGTCAGGCTTTCGACGGACCTCCGAAGGTTATTGACTACTCAGACTACTCATCATAATCAACGCCCACAGACCAGTAACTCCTGCAGTTCTAAACCATAATTCCTGTCAAATCCGCAGTCCGTGGACTTAGGTTGACCTATTAAAGTCAGTGTTGTCATTTCTAACAACCACATGGTCTCCTTTTGGGAACATCAATGCGTTCGATGATCGCCTCCGGCCTTGGGAGATCTATTATCAGAGAAATCTTCACATACACCATTCAACTTATTTCGGCGACCTTGCTGTGATTCCCATAGCTGTGAAGGTTTTCAGTCTCTATACGTCACACAAACTTGAGCTATCATGATGGACTCCGCATCTGTGAACGTTTTTATTTGCTGTGACAGAAGCGTCGTGCTATAGCATCCCAATTCCTCACACGCACATCATTGTATGCAGTGCGAACGATTGCGCGACATTTCCCAAGCACACGACGTGACTGGCGGTATAAAATGGGCGAGGGTCGTCCCTTTTCAGACAATCAAACCTCCCATGATTCCCTCACTGAGTCTCGTTGTGCTGTCTCTAGCCGGACTGGCTCTTAGCCAGGACAGCAGCATAGCTGCTGTCAAAGACGCCTTCGAAGCTGCCAATGTAACCCCCCATTTCGTGTGTCCACAACGGAACCCACACTGACTCCTCCAGATCCCCGCAGATCTATTCATCAACTTCAACCCAACGGCGCTCCTCGAGGTCACCTTCCCCGAACCCGCAGGCAACCCAATCACGCTCCACGCAGGCGTCCAGCTCCCCAGAAACGGTATGCTGCTATATATCTATCGTACATACAAGACTCTCATGGGGCGCACACAGCCACCGCTGGCCCACCGACTTTCGGTGCCATAGGCAACATCGGGAACGGGCCCTTCGTCATTGCGACCGTAGACCCCGACGCGCCGACACCACAAGACCCCACGGAAGCCCAGATCCGGCACTTCCTGGGCCCCAACTTTTTCACGCAGAGCCTTCAGAACGGCCGAGGCCAGGTTGAGCCTCTTGTGAACAGGACCCCTGCCCTCTCTGAATTCCTGCAGCCGACGCCCCCTGCTGGGTCTGATGCGCATCGGTAAGCCTTCCCTAGTTCTTTTCTCCTTTGCATTATTTGAAATTTGATGTTGATTGTTGATTTTTGTTTTTTTTTTTTGTGGAGCAGATATATCTTTTTGTTGTTCAACCAACCTGATATGTTCAATGCACAGAGGCTGGTCACTGCCAGTACGCCTATCGACTTGTTCAATATCAGCGCGTTCGCGGCTGCTACGGGACTCGGAGACCCGATTGCTGGGACTTTCATGCGTGTCGCTCCGGACCCGACGACGGCTTGATTCGTTAGGCCCAAGCTTAGGAAACAAAAGAAAGAGATTTTAATACTACGGACTTGTGAATGCTGTGCTTTCGCTATCCAATTTCGGATGTACTTGTAGAAAAGTACATCGATGATTTTACGAACGGCAGATTTGATTTATGAAGAGAGCCTGGATTCACAAGAACATTTCCTCGTCGGAAATTTCTGAGCTATCATCAGTCATGTCCTTGTGCATGAACACACCCCTCGCTTCCAGAAAATGAGTGATTAGCGTGAATTGATTGTCATCATCCGCAGCTGTCTTGACAGGAAACCTTATTTTAGGGAGGAAGTGATGTTTCCTAGCGGTCTTAAGCTATTCTGGATGAGATGGCTTCAATGTAGTGATCCAAGCTAAACTCAAGCTTCAACAGTTCATCTTCTCCGAAAACGGATGATGTTTCATCATTCTACAGCTATCTTTACATCAAGAATTCTTATAATTATCAAAGATAAATTCAAGCTTCAACCATTTCATCTTCAACATACGGCATTGAGCTCTTGGAAGAAGGTATTCGCAGCTCGTCCGGTTCGACGTTACGGGTCAATCATGATGTACTCAGCGTCTCAACAGACGGGGTAATCAAAGTTGAGGCAATGGAGTAGTTTGCCGTCTCAAACAGCAATCTTTGATGGTGAGCGCCCTGACAACCCAGGCTTTATATAATGAGGGGAGCTTGGATCTAATGATGATATATATATATATACAAGAACATCCAGTGACTACCTCTCAAATATCGATTCCATATTAAAACGTACTCAGGCATCAACTTTCGACCAACCATCATCGAGATCCTCAACACTAAGCTGCTGGAAGGGGGTACCCGCAGCCTCGCGAGCAATCATTGTGAAGGCATCGACGTCGTCCGGTTCAACGTCACGGTCAATCATGATGAACTCGACGTCTTTGTCGCGAGACGAGGTATCTGAAGATGATAATAAGGCTGCCTCGGTGGGTACATCAACGCGTGTACCGAGCTCAGCATCAACGTTCCTGACGTTGAGGAGAAAGGAAAGATTTTGGCGGTGTCGACCGCAGGTGCGACGGTGTACGACGCAGGTTTGGCGACGTCGGGCGCAGCTTCGACGGTGTACGGCGCAAGTTCTACGACATCGGGCCCAGGTTCGGCGACGTCGGCTGCAAAATCGACAACGTCGAGCGCAGGGGCGACTGTGTCCGGCGCAAGTCGCGTAGAACAGTATATAGGCTCAACGGGCTCCTTGCTATCTTTCTCCAGCCCCTCCAAAGCTGTCAATGTGCGGCGGAGGGGGGAGTACGCTTCGGTAGGGCTGGCTTCGATAGTGTGAATACCATTGGTGATGCCGATGGAACGAGTCATGGCACGGTCTTTGAGACGGGTAAGTATTTCCTCCTTCAAGCCAGGGGGGTTGGAGATGAGAGCACGCTGGAGCAAGGTTGGGCGACGAGTAGAGCGCGGATAGAGGAACATGATTGGGCTGTAGTGCAGAGGAAAGATCATGCAGTGGATGAATCATTCTGAAAGCTCGACGAATTATAAATTTGCGCGATCGGTACACGAGAAGAAGACATGCGCCGAGCTTGCATGTTTGTTTGTGTTGGGATCGCCGGAAGACTAGGGCTCGTATCCTCAATCATCATTCCATGTTTGTTTGTGTTGGGTTCACGTCCCCGTGCACACCGCGCATTCATTCGCCCCCGATCTGTCATCCCTTGTCGTTAGCGCTTCTGCTAGTTGCTGGGAGGGACATATGAGGCCAACAGAATAACAGAATGTTCCATCATTCTTTTTACGTTCAAGTTCCTGCCAATGGCAGGGTGGAATACATGAGGCTGCCTCTGAATGCGTCATATTTAAACATGACTCTCATCTTTTCGATTTGCAATCCCAACGCTGATGATGATGATCACACTCCTTCCGCTCCGTCCATGCCGGTGGCTTCTTATTTTCGATGCAAGTTACAAGAGTCCCACCGCAGCATGTATGAGGTACGGTTCACGGACACTCCGACGGGTACTCCGGCCGGACACCTTTTCAAGTGTGCCGGTTACCCCTCGTAGCCATATTTCATGCCTTCGGTGTTCATACAGCTTCCGCAAGCAACCCTCCTAATCTGCCGCTAACGTGCCGTCCCTTTTTGATGTCCTGTCCTTTCTCCCCGAATTCCCCTCCTTATTCCCCTCCGTCTGGACACGGAACTCCTCAAAGTGGCACGACTTTGACGTGATTTTCTTCTCCTTTTCCTGGGTTTTTTATATGCCATGACGTGAGCGTATGGTATTCACTACGTGAATCTGCCCAGGGTGGAGTACATGCGCCATATCTAAACATGACTCTCATCTTTTTGATTTGCAATCCTTTCCTTGACCAACTCTGAACACCATACACACCTTGGGAAGTCACCCCGTTAAGGAAAACAGTATGTTTGATTGTGTAGAAGTTATGGCTGGTTTGTGCTGGAATATAGAACTCATCCCCTTCTTCAGAACACTCTCCCTTATCTTTTCCATCTCCATTTTGTGGTGCATCACCCATCATTGGTCTTGTTTGAATTTTTGGCTAAGAACAGATTTTAAAGACACATTCAGAATAGAGTTTAGTATATTTAGCTCAACATGAACTGATAGACTCACTCACCATGATGGCTGACTGCTGCCAGGACTGCTGAGGGCTTCAATGCCTTGTTATTGATTGATTTCTGCAAGACACCATGCAAGAATCATTGAGGATTCAATGGAGGTCCATTGTTAATTACTTATCGGCCATAACCTTGTACTACTCGCCAGTACTTGTGTTTCCTACGATTACCCAACAACGTTACCAGTGTCAGAGAATTCTCAGCTAATGATTGGACAGATTGCCGATTACTTCATCGATTGTACACTACATGCCTTGTCCTAGGCAACTCTAAAAGAGATTCTTCAAGTCCTGTGTACGAATCATACACGCGGCCTTGGGATCTTTTTGCGTGCCGGATTTGGGCCATTACCGTGGAGTAGTTTTCTCAGCTCAGATCTGTCTTGAGATCATAACCAAGGACTTGATTGGATAGGGTCCTGTGTACGAATCATACACGCGGCCTTGGGATCTTTTTGCGTGCCGGATTTGGGCCATTACCGTGGAGTAGTTTTCTCAGCTCAGATCTGTCTTGAGATCATAACCAAGGACTTGATTGGATAGGACTCTCGGATTCCCATTGGCGGGCGAGAGCTGGGAAATCAATATTTATATCAATCACCGAGAGTGACGTATCATCTGTAAAGACTATTTCTGTCTGACTGGCTGGATTGCGGCTCTAGATATCGCAAAGAACATGCTAGGCAGAACTCAGAAAAGTTCATGATGGACAAAGTGTTTCAGATATTTTCACGTGCTACTTTGAAAAACTTAAAAGTACTGACAAATGACTAACTAAATGAATAGACACGATGCTTGAATATGTATAGCTCGATACTACTACGAATGATCAAGTTCACTCAGCTCTGCTCCGATCCGATATGTTTTTGGTCTCATTCTAATATGTAGCTGGTCGCCTGGACGAGCAGGGTTTAAATAAGAATGACGGCCGATCTTCAGCTTGTGAAGGTTTTGAACTGGTTAAAAGCAAACTCGAACTGGTCAAAGGCAAGCTCTACTGAAGCAGTACTTAATTCTTGTGACTTTTCTGAACGATTCCTAAAGATATCGTAGCTTGACACAGAAGGTACGTTTGATCCGGGATTGAGCCTGAGTGAGGGCGGATTATCGCGCGTGGAGTTTCGATTCTCAGGGGCCTTCCTGAATTTGGTGATTCTCAGGTCTACTACATCACTTGGGACACTATATGATCAAATGATCCAGAAGCAACGTCTTTCATGTCAGTGGATGATAAATTTCCCTCAGTTCTCAGTCCCTGCCCTCTTTCTCCGGTGCAATCAGCTTAAGAACTCCGCATAAACCGGAATCCTTTCTCTGCGTACAACTCTATCTCTTGCCTTATCCTGTCCAATCTTGCAGAATGTTGTATGGTACTGTCAACTCCGTCATCATAACCACCAGCGTGCTCCTCGTCACACTTGGATTTGTCTATCTTTAGCAATTCAACTCCAGGGTGTGCCATCGATTACCGTAACTCCTGCAATTCTAGGCCATCATCCCTGTCAAATCCGCAGTCCATGGACTTGGTACGGATCGTCGTCAACGATTCTTCCTTTTCTCCATCTTGGTTGACCTGAAAAAGTCTGTCCTGAATTTGGTTGTCATTTCTAACAATCACATGGTATTTCTGTCTTCTCCTTTGAGAATATCAATACGTTCGATGATCGCCTCCGGCCTGGGAGACCTATTGTAAGAAATCTTCACATACACCATCCAACTTATTTCAGCGACCTTGCTGTGAATTCCATAGCTGTGAAGGTTTTCAGTCACACGAACTTGAGCTATCATGATGCACTCCGCATCTGTGAACGTTTTTATTTGCTGTGACAGAAACGTCATGCTATAGCATTCCAATTCCTCACACGCACATCACTGTATGCTGTGCGAACGATCGCGCGACATTTCTCAAGCACACGACTTGACTCGCGGTATAAAATGGGCAAGGGTCGACCCATTTCAGACAATCAAACCTCTCATGATTCCCTCACTGAGTCTCGTTGTTCTGTCTCTAGCCGGACTGGCTCTTAGCCAGGACAACAGCATAGCTGCTGTCAAAGACGCCTTCGAAGCTGCCAATGTAACCCCCATTTCGTTTGTCCACAACGGAATCCACACTGACTCCTCCACCAGATCCCCGCAGATCTATTCATCAACTTCAACCCAACGGCGCTCCTCGAGGTCACGTTCCCCGAACCCGCAGGCAACCCAATCACGCTCCACGCAGGCGTCCAGCTCCCCAGAAACGGTACGACATATAGATTTTGTACATACAAGGCTCTCATGGGGCGCACACAGCCACCGCCGGCCCACCGACTTTCGGTGCCATAGGCAACATTGGGAATGGGCCCTTCGTCATTGCGACCGTAGACCCCGACGCGCCGACACCACAAGACCCCACGGAAGCCCAGATCCGGCATTTCCTGGGCCCGAACTTCTTTACGCAGAGCCTTCAGAACGGCCGCGGCCAGGTTGAGCCTCTTGTGAACAGGACCCCTGCACTCTCTGAATTCAAGCAGCCGACGCCCCCTGCGGGGTCTGATGCGCATCGGTATGCCTTGCCTAGTTCTTCATCTCTTCGCATTTTATTAATTTGGTGTTTATTTATTTATTTATTTTGGTGGAGCAGGTATATCTTTTTGTTATTCAACCAACCTGATATGTTCAATGCACAGAGGCTGGTCACTGCCAGTACGCCTATCGACTTGTTCAATATCAGCGCGTTCGCAGCTGCTACTGGCCTTGGAGACCCGATTGCTGGGACTTTCATGCGTGTCGCTCCGGACCCGACGGCGGCGGCTTAATTCGTTAGAGTCAAGGTCGGGAAACAAAAGAAAGAGATTTTAATACTACGGACTTTTGAATAGTGTGCTTTTTTTTCCCCGCACGGATGTACTTGTAGAAAAAAAGTAAAGTGATGATTTTACGAACGGCAGTTTTGATTCATGAAGAGAGCCTGGATTCTCGAGAAGATTTCCTCGTCGGAAGTCTCTGAGCTATCATCAGTCTTTTGAACACACCCGCTTCCAAAAATGGATGATTAGCGTGAATTGTTTGTCATCATTCCGCAGCTGTCTTTACAGCAAGCCCTTTAAGAAGGGAGTCATGTTTTCAAGCTTCAGCCCGTCCATCTTCAACATATAGTATTGAGCTGCTAGAAGAGACGTCACGGGTCAATCACGATGTACTCGGTGTCGGAGTAGTTCACGGCCCTCAAACAGCAATCTTTGAAAGTGAGCATCCTGACGGGAGCTTAATCTAATGATGATACGTACGGTAGCTACCTCTTAGATATCGATTCCATAATGAAATTAGAACGTACTCAAGCATCAACTTCCAACCAATCGTCATCGACATCCTTAACACTGAAGAGGTAATATGCAGCCTCGCGAGCAATCATGGTAAGGGTTTCGGGTTCTTTATCGTGATCAACTCGGTGTCTTTGTCGCGAGATGGGGCATCTGACAATGGCTGCCTCGGTGGGTATATCAACGCGTGTACCGAGCTCAGCATCAACGTTTCTAACGTTGGAGACAACTAAAGGAAAGATTTCGGCAACGTCGGGCGCAAGTTTGACGATGTCCGGTACGAGTTCGACCGGCGCAGGTTTGACGGTGTCCGGCGCAGGCTCGACAATGTCTGGCGCAGGCTCGACAATGTCTGGTACAGGCTCGACAATGTCCGGCGCAGGCTCAACGGTGTCCGACGCAAGTTGCGAAGGACACTGGATAGGGTTAGTGGGATGGACGGGCTCCTTGCTATCTTTCTCCGGGTGTTGTTTGAACAGCACTTGCGCGAGTACCATCGGTGATTTCGCCCGAGGTTGTGCCGATGGTACGAGTGGTGGCACGGTCTTTGAGACGAGTAAGGATATCTGCCTAGTAGAGTGCGGATAGAGGAAATGGGACATGTTTGGGTTGCAATGCGGAGGCAGAGGGAAGATTAGGCAGTGTATAACTCATCCTGCTCCTGGCATTTAAATAGAAAGTGGCGGAAAAGGAAGCAAACTTGTTTGTCTTTGCTTCTCCTTTCTTTGTCTTCGTATGCACTGCCTTTCCTCGTTCCACCCAGGATATGGTCTGCTTACCTTGTTTTGAAATTTGCGGGCCACAAATGCAGAACAGGTCGAACATTTTGGGATGTCTAGAGTGCATAACATGTTCCGTGAATGTTATTGAACATCATTTTCAGTTATTTCGCATCGCAGTTGCCTAGTACACATCCTGGCAGTATTCTGGCAGGAGCTAAGAGTAACGAAGGACCAACCTGGACCTCTGTCCAAACCAAGGGATAGGCGGGGTCGAAGATCATTCACATCCTTCTTTCAGGTACCAGCGACAGAATTCGATGTTATTTGGTAACTTGTTTGAATTGTGCTCGAGCCACGCAAGTCGACTCAAGACCCATCCCATGACAGTTACTTCATGCAACTAATCGTATGGTTGAGCCAGACTGTATAATAACTGAATAACTGCGTCGTTGTGTCGATAAGAGTTGCAACTACTGTCAGAGAGTAGACGCGTCGGACTAAGCGCCTTCAGGACGCTAGGATCACGTGTGTTCGCCCAAGTCACTTTAAGTATGTTTTCCGTAGTTGTCACACCTCAGTTCGTTCCACTTTGCTGTGCACGAGACTGAGGTGTGTTCCTTGTATTAATATTACTTTACGTTCACTTACATATACCCATACCTAGTACGCTTTGGCTTTGTCTAGGTAATTCAAATTTCAGTTCGTTCCACTTTGCTGTGCAAGAGACTGAGTATGCTTTGGCTTTGTCTAGCCTCTCAACTTTCATTCTTGCTTGCACGTCAACCTCTGAAAGGTTATGGGCCCCGTTGCCTAATACCGATCAAAATTAGACGAACTCAAAATAACAGGACATACGTTCCTCATCATGTTCCATCTGCAAAAAACTTTCAAAAACTTTCAAAAACTTCCCGAGACCGCCCAAATCACCCCTCTGGACCCACTCATAGCCGCGAGCACTCACGTCTCACGCCATGTCGACCTCGGAAACATCTTCGAGCTCCTGTCCGACCCTCACTGGGCCCGACAACTTCCAAATCTGGAAGATCAGGATCACGGCAAAACTTCGACAAGAAAAAGTCTGGGATGTCGTCAAAGGGCCATTGCCAAACACACCCACGGAGCAAACTACATCACCCGGCACACCTGTAACCTACTCGGGCACATTGGTCCAGGCCCACACTGACAGCTGGGCAGTCTGCGATTTGAAGGCCACAGGCATCATCATCGCATATGTTTCCGACAGATTGACAATAGAAGTTGGTGAACTACCCCATGCCAAAGACATGTTTGAAAAACTAGTGAAGATTCACGAAGACACAAATTTCGGGGTCAGCGCTTTCTATCCCTTTGTCTCTATGCTCAACCACAAATGGGACGGCTCCCCTTCAACTCTCAGCGACCATATTGCTGTGATCTCTGCTGCTGATGCAAAGCTTACCACTATGAAGAAGCAGATTGATCGTGAGTTCCTTGCATACATATTGCTCCACACATTACCAGAGGACAATGTATGGGAATTGTTCCGCGCTACTGTTCTAAACTCCCTTACCCCCGGAAAATCATTGTCATTCTCCTAGCTCTCAGACCACCTCACATTTACGGCCACCGCACAACAAGGAGCAATGACCAATGCAGCACTCAAAGGCAACACTGTTTCTAAACAAAAGGCAAAAACAAAGTCCGACAAATGGTGTGAACATCACAATTCAACCACTCACAACACAAGCGAATGTCGGTCGCTGAAGGAGCAAAAGGATGGCAAGAAAAAGGGAAAAGGAAAGGCCAAAGTAAAAGCAAACCGTGCTAGGCATGACTCAGATTTGGACAGTGGGGATTCAGACACCACGGAGAGCGAAGCGGGTGAAGGAACTGCTGGGTACTCAAATATCAAGTCTGCTCATATTTCTAAGGCACTAATGTCATGAATTTTGGCTTATGCTGGGAGTAACTCAAGAGAACTTACCTGTTCAAGTACAATAGCAGACTCCAGTGCTTCAGCCCACATGACCCCACATTGCGAGTGGTTCAAATGCAGAACATTCAAGAAATTGAGCCCGCCACAAAAGATTCACTTTGGGGACGACTCCTTTGTCGAAGCCACAGGTGTGGACACCATTGCCCTAAAATGCAACGTCAACGGTTCAACAAAGATTACAGAACTTGAGAATACTCTCTATGTACCATCTTTTTGACTCACACTTGTGTCAATTTGCCGTCTTGACAAGGTGGGCTACTACACCGTATTTAAAAATGGGGCGTGCGAGATAAAAAGGTCGAAAGGTAGTCCTCACCAGGTCGCATAAAGAGTACCTATACCACTTGAACACATCACCAACGCTCCACACCCTCACCTCCATAGACATTTAATCAACTTTAATCAATCCTCAATCTCTACTCTACAATCTAACACTACTTTCTAATCTAATCTATTCCTCCATACAAGCTTAGCTCACCATTCTTCTAACCTCCCACTTGAAAGGGGGAGGAGTAGCCTTCGGAAAGAATTAAAAAGGAGGAGGACTAGGGGGTTCTTCTCTTCCAAACAGAAAGTAACAGAGTAACAGAGTAACAGAGTAACAAAGTAACAGAGTAACAGAGTCACAGAGTCACAGAGTAACAGAGTAACAGAGTCACAGAGAGGAGGGGTTGTCCTTCACCATCATCTTGCCTACATGTCACCAAACAGGCTGATACAAATGGTGAATGAAGGGTATGTCGAAGGCATTGATAAAACAACAGGAAAGGCAAAATTCTGTGAGCCGTGCATCTTAGCTAAGTCCAAAAAACTCCCCTTCAGACACAAAGGACAGAGAGCCACTCACCCATTCCAAGTTATACACTCCGATGTTGGTGGACCCATCAACCCAGCCGATCGTCATGGAAATTGTTATTGGATATCGTTCATTGACAGGTATGGATGCTTCCCTTGGGTGTACTTCATGCAGAAGAAAAGCGAGGCTGTGTCATGCTTCCGCGAGTTCAAAAACGACATTCGAGCTCACCTTGGGGCTGACATTGGGGAACTGCACCTCTCTGAAAACTTCATTGATTTCTTCCAATCAGACAACAGTGGAGAATATATTGGAAGGTTGTTCCAAGAAGAGCTTGGCAAGACTGGTACTGTGCACCTCACAACGGCCGCAGACACACCTGAACAGAATGGATTAGCCGAATGCATGAACCAGACCCTTGTAAACACCGCTACCACTATGTTGATCAAATCTGGACTCCCAAAATTGTTCTGGTCTGATGCGATGTTGACCGCTGCCACTGTCATTGGGAGGACACTGGCAGCTGGACTGAAGGGAAAGGTACCCTACTCAGTGATCTTCAATCACAAGGTTGACATTTCCTGGTTTCGCCCATTTGGCTCTACTGCTTATGCTCTCATACCCAAAGATCAATGACAAGGAAAGTTTGCGGACAAAGCTCGAAAAGCAATACTTATCGGCTACATGACTGGAAAAAAGGCGTACAAACTCCTGGATGTCAAAACAAAGAAAGAGTTCAGCAGTTGACACGTATGCTTCGATGAGAACACCAATCTGCCATCAGAGATTGTAAATCTTGAAACCAGAGATATTAAGACACCCAAGCGGAAGTGGGGGCCGAACCTGTTGAGACCAGCGCTAAACAAGGCAAGGATCAAACAGGACAATGGGCATGATTCAGATGATGAATCAATGTACGATGAACATCCTGGGACAGTGGGAGCAGATGCGAAAGGACCCAGTGCCAAGAACGGACCCACAGAAGCAGATCCCACACTACCTCTGTCACAGATGCTGCACCCAACTTCCCAATCTTCCCAAGCACAGAAGCCACTGTCACAGTTGAAGCCAAAGGCAGGCACTACTCAATTGAGCAAACCTATAGGTGCAATTAGAAAGCAAAAGAGAATTGATGAAAAGCTACCAGGAAGCCAGGATTCAGTGGGAGCAAGTTCAGAAACACTTGATAAACGACCCACGTGCATTTGAAAACCCATTGTCCACAACGCTGACTATGATCGAGCCGTCCAACTCCAAGAACAGTGAAAGGAGGACACCAGGGATGAGAAGCGTGTTTCCCCCGTTCGATGGGTCAAATGCACCAAACACTACTTGATATCCAAGCACAAGCCAACAACCCTGGACTCAGTGATTTAATGGACACACCAGAATCTGAGGACAATGAAGTGTACTTTGCTGGGATATCGGAAACTGGACCATCCAATCACGCACTCCCTCAAAATGCAAAAGAAGCCCTTGAAGGGCCAGATAACGAGCACTGGAAGCCGGCGCTACAAGAAGAGCTGCAGAACCTCATAGACAACGACGTCTTTGAAGTAGTGCCCACCCCCAAGGGAGTAAAACCCATCACTTCCAAATTAGTGTTTTGTGTTAAGTACGATGCCAGTGGGGAAGTCAAGCAGTACAAAATTTGGATAGTTGCCTGAGGCTTTACACAGGTGGAAGGCGTGGACTACAAAGAAGTCTGGGCCCCAGTAGCAAACCTTGAGTTGATTCATGTCATCCTCGCACTGGCCACAAAGTACAATCTCAAACTCAACCAAATGGATGTAGCAACGGCGTACCTAAACGGGGAACTTGAAGAGGAGCTATACATGTTCCCACCCAAGGGCATTGCAATCCCAAATGGCTACTGCTGGCGGCTCAAGAGGTCGTTATATGGTCTCAAACAAGCAGGCCGGACATGGAATCTCACACTCAATAAGAAGCTTCGAGGTCTCGGCTTCTCATGTCTAAATGCCGAGACGTGCCTTTACGTTTACAGGGAAGGAAGTCACATTTGTTTCTTGGTGGTCTATGTCGACAATTTCATACTGGCTGCGAGCTCACGTCCACTCATGGACAAAATAAAAGCGAGTTTATCAAAGACCTTCAAAATGCATGATCTTGGACCCGCAATGTACATATTAGGAATCCAAATCAAGCGAAACTGAAAGGCACGAACCATTTCACTGTGCCAAGAGCAATACATTAGAACCATTGTCGAATGCTGCGGCATGAAGGATTCAAAACCAATGTGGACCCCAATGGCAACCAGTGTGAAACTCACAGCTGAGGACCCTGAGTCAAACGTCACAATTACCGACATGGAAATCGGCGGCAAAAGAGCTCGTACTCAAGTGTAGTCGGCTCCCTCATGTATGCTATGATGGGAACTAGACCTGACATAGCTTATGCTGTCAGAGTGCTCAGTCGCTTTAGTGCAAATCCAAAATGTCACCATTGGGCGGCTGCAAAATGGGTTTTACACTATCTGAACACCACAAGTGATATGGAGTTAAAGTTCGATGGAAATGATGTAAGCATAGACATGTCTTTTCATGGCTATTCCGATGCCGACTGGTCTGGCAACTTGGACACATCCCAGTCAACCTCAGGATATGTTTTCATCTTGGTCCATGGAGCAATTGGGTGGGCCAGCAAACGGCAAACTATGGTGGCACTTTCCTCCACCAAATCGGAATATATTGGTCTCTGCTATGCAGGGCAACACTTGGCATGGCTTAGGAGTTTCTTCGAGGATATTGGACATGCCCAGAAGGACCCATCCACTCTTCTATGCGATAACCAAGCTGCCATAATTCTGACAAAAGAACTGCAGTATCGATCCAGAACAAAACACATCCAACGCAAGTACCATTATTTGCGCGATGACTTGGTGTCGAAAGGTCAAGCTACCATGTGTTTCGTTCCCACCGAAGATATGGTTGCTGATATCTTCACAAAAGCTCTTCCACATGACAAGCATTGGAAGTTTGTAAAAGCTATGGGACTATGCCTCCACATGAGTGGGAGTGTCAGAGAGTAGACACGTCGGACTAAGCGCCTTCAGGACGCTAGGATCACATGTGTTTGCCCAAGTCACTTTAAGTATGTTTTCCGTAGTTGTCACACCTCAGTTCGTTCCACTTTGCTGTGCACGAGACTGAGGTGTGTTCCTTGTATTAATATTACTTTACGTTCACTTACATATACCCATACCTAGTACGCTTTGGCTTTGTCTAGGTAATTCAAATTTCAGTTCATTTCACTTTGCTGTGCACGAGACTGAGTACGCTTTGGCTTTGTCTAGCCTCTCAACTTTCATTCTCACTTGCACGTCGACCTCTGAAAACTACTTCTGTTCATGCCCCGATTTTGATGTAATGGAGGAACAAAGACTTTGCAGACTGGGCCTGAGTATAGAACATGATAAAGAGAATGACAAAGAGATCTTTAAGATGGTTAGCCAGCAACTCTTTTACAGTCATCACACTTGCAACACCAAGAGAAACTTGAGCGACAAGTGAAAAAAGAAAGAGAAGACCTTCTATTGAAGATAGAAAAAAATATGCCTACCGCACAGGTTGTTCCAGAATCCAAAAAAAAAAAAAAAAAAAAAAAAAAAAAAAAAAAAAAAAAAAAAAAAAAAAAACACTGTAAATATTCCACAGCAAAAAGAAGTGACCGATAATAGTTGGTCCTTCGGAGATACCACAAATCCCTTGATCATTGATAAACAGGTCGGTACGTATGGAACGCCACCGAGCACATATAGGTGCGAAAGTGAGCTCTCACAAATATAAAAATTCTGAATGCGGCACAGGTCTGGAACAAGGACGAGGCATGGCGAGAGCGGAGCCTGATCTGGCATTTTTTTGCCTTCGTAGTCCTCGGGTAAGTAGCGCGTGAGAAAAGCGGGTTTTTCGGTGATTTTCTTAGGAGGCTATATACTTTCGTCGGAAGAATTGCGGTTATGTGTTGTTCGAGCCAGAAAGTCCGAAGCAAGGGTTGTAGAATAATGGTTCGATTTTCTTAGGAGGCTACATACTTAAATCCCAGGTAGGAAGTCTTGCGGTTATGTGTTTTGAGTCAGAAAGTCGTCGAGGACTCGTAACGAGGGTACTAGCTGGAGTATGACCTCTTTAACCATTGAATATACCATCCTTCTGGACGTTTATCGTCATCGAACCCGGATTTGCAATCTGAGGCTATGAAGAACGACTCGAAAGGCCACAATTTGTCACCGTGACTTTTCGGGGTCACGGCAAACCCCGAACCTCCTGACGGTAGACTGTTCGACAAAGAATTCGGCAGGTTGGGACCATCGAGTAACTCTACCTCCGATAAGGATATGGTGGTTCCACACAAGTTTCACAACACCTCGATCCTCCTGAGGAGTCCCTACAACGTGAAGAGCGTCGCCTATCCACCTACAAAATTGACGCACCCCCGTGACCAAAACGTCAGTTTGGCTCTACATCCGACCGATTGTTAGGTGTCATGAACACGCGCGGGGGAATGCCTTGCGACTACCCTCGCAGGGGTTATCAATGGAGCACCGTTCACCATTCCATATCTCGAATTATTGGATGAGTTAATTTCTATTGTCTTTTCGGCACCACTTCCGTGCGTTCTGAAGATTCAGTGGCGGCCGTATACACGTGTATATCACGTTCCTACAGTTGGGAGGGATTTTGTACGAGGTCACCGCGGATGTGGTTGATGTTGATTTGGTATTGGCGTTTGTGACTTCAAGGAGCAGGGTCTGAGTCGCGAAAGGAGTTTGATACTTTCTTTCAAGTGTGTGTGACAAGTTCGTATAAAGGGAATTGTTTTTCACGCGAGGATTTGTGATCAATGTCATAAGGTTGCTGCTCATGGGCAGGATTTCTCCTTAAAGGATGAAGTGCATACACGTCTGTTATGTCACAAGACCGTAGCTGATACTTCCCTCCCGAGTTCTACGTATCGGACCATACCCTAGCTGTTTTTTCTATTGTTTCAACAGCTTATCGGGGCTACTATCACATAAGCTTTTTGTATGGGTGGTGCCACATTGCGTCATGTAGGCTAGAGTGACGGTCCATTTTCTTCGCCACATGGATCTGGAATCCGTCTTCAGGCTGCAACGCTGCGAACGATAGGATATACGCAGAACTGTAAGTAGTAACTACAAGCTGCAACAAAGCTCAGGTAGATTGGTTTGCTTCTCTGTCATTCAACTTGTTGTATGCTTATTGTTCTCCACGAAGTCTGGCCAGGCATGAGTCACCCGTCCATTCTACGAAGGATGAAGAACAATTAAACTGAAGCTCCCAGATTGTGCTTCGTATCGTTTGCGGGGCACACATCCAAGCTATAAAAGAGAGAGACGACGGAAGCTCTTTCCCCAGGATCTTCAGCGGTTCTAATACCTTCGCCGTCTCTCGCCCTCTGCATTATTCTCTCCTCACACTATCAACTCATTAACCGACCGCTCGCATGGATTTCTTCACAAACACCATTGCCCTCCTCGCAATGACCGAGGTCGAGGAAATTCCTGTTCCTGTGGATGAAGAAGCTTCTGGCAGACACACCACCCAGTCCTATTGCGTCATTGCATGAGTGATATCTCTCTTAACTCAATTATCACCGTCATGTATTCTTGTGAGTCGCCTTCAACTTCCTTTTATTTTTCCGGTGACTGACACTTCTGATGATAGATTGGGATCTTCAATATCGTGTCACATACACTGTCTCATCGACATTGTCTTCACCAACTACACCATCATTGCATCGATTGTTTCGACGCAACCTTAGGTACAATTACTACTTCGCGTGCCCCGTCCTTAATGGCCGCGGATTATAACCATTCGACTTCGTTACCATACATTGACGCCGGGATTTGCGGAGGATCTGTATTTAGGCAGAAGGGAATTTAAAGATTAACGAGACGCATTAACGACACACCTGTACCACTACTATTGTACAATGGCACTTGCAGATTATTCTGATATTCAAGAGTTTTGTCGAGTAATTGGCCTTGCGCGTGATATTGAGCGATCTGGAAGAAGAAATACTCAGATACGTAATTTTCTCAGACAATTATGATCAACACAAAAAGCATCAGAGCCAGGAATTCCCTTTTTTGTACGTGTGATACTTGCACGAGATGGCAGACCTTCTGAGGGATCTACCCATTGAAGATCAACGCAGTCCCGAGCCAGGGTTTGGTGGAAACAGTTTTTTTCTTGAGAGGTCGAGTAAGTTCTTTTACTTGTGCAAATTGATAAAAGAAGAGTCTCCACAAGATTCGGGTCAAGGATGTCGGGTTAAGGATGCAGCATCTAGTAGCATTAGCAAACGGAACTCAGACTTTCAACCAACAAAATAGGACCCCAGAGAACGGAACTCAGACTTTCAACCGACAGAATAAGTATGTGATGCGGCACCGACCTAAACCTGAACTTGGCAGTATATCACCAGTCTATCGGCCACTGGAAGTTATCAATGAGCTAAAGATAGCTGTATGGAGCAGGATAACAAGAAACATGAGAAACATAGAATACATAGAGCCTGATACTGATCATGAGCATGAGGACGCAGCAAGTCTGGATCCAGCGTAGACGATAACTTCGCTTACTAGGTATGAGTCTCAGCTTCCGATAATCAGGTCAGGATGGTACCTGCTATCTAAAAGGATACCATTATGGTGAAGTGTTGTATGGAGGGAGGGTGATGTTGCAGGTCCCAATCGAATTTGAGGTGCACGCGCCAATGCTCACACCCAACTTCAACCGCACCCTGACGACGAAGATTATTTAAATGACAAACACAGGACTGAAGCACTAGTGGTCGGTCATCAAAAGGATGTCGACGAAATTCCAGATTCATATTCAGGAAAACCAAATTCTTAAGCTGGACAAACCCAGCTTCACACATCAAGCCAACCTGAGAACGTTGGTACCCGCAGGCACCACGACCTCATACTGCAGCACCAAACTCGTCTTTCCCTGCCCTGACAGCCCAACAACCCAACAAAGCTTCCCATCCCTCTGCCCTTCACTATCCTCCCACATCGCACCAACGCCCTTCGACACCGCCACCTGTCTCTCTGCCCCATCGTCTCTATCCCTCTCCTTTCCCTTGTCTGTATCCTGGTCCTTGCGCACATGTGCAACGGAAGGAAGAGGCGGGCTGACAAGCCGTACCCGAATCTGCGCGTCCTCAGAAACAGGGATCTGGTCAGAGATGCGCACACGCTCAACCGGTGTGGATTTGGTATTGAAGACGGTGATGCTCTGCGTGTAAACGTGCGTTGTGGTCTTCGTGTAGAACCCACTTTCGGATTTCTTCTTGGAAAGTGGGTGGTATGTTATGCGGACGGAGGGGTCGAGGCTGTGGAATAGGTTATGGTTAGTCCTCGGTGGATATGGGGAAGGTAAGGAGACGTACCCGAGAGGACAATCGAAGCTTTCTTCGGGGCTGACAGCAGGCACTTCCGAGCGCGAGATGAAGCTTCCATCGACGTAGACACTTCCTGTCCCGCGCAACAACGTGTACTGCGATGCATTCTTTATCTTCGCCTGTAATAAGACAAACACGTCAACCCAGTTCAAATACCCCGTGGTGCAGAACACGGAAAAAAAGAAACATACACTCAAATGCACCTTCACATCCTTCTTGGGCACACAAACCCACGACATCACCGCCCCCAAACTCAGCTCTACAATTGTCACATTATGAGCGGCACCATCGCTCGGAATCGTGATCAGACCCGGAACCTGGAATGTCGCGCTGATATTACCATCACCCGACGATGGCACGATGTCCAAACCGCGATGAGGCATCCGGGAGACAGCCCTGCTATACGTCTGAGCGACCTCAAATGATTCTGCGGATTCTGCGTGTGAGGATAGGCTCTGCATGCGCACAATCGGACGTGGTGGAGGAGGAAAGGGTTTGTAGATTGATAGGTTCCATGGATCGAGCTTGGGAACATTGAGTCCAAAAGTTGGCGTAGCGGTCTCGAGGGTGAGTGGGATGTCGGTCCAGTCCTGTGTGATGTGAGTGAGTTGTAGATGGTGAAGATGGACAGAAAGGACGTACCTCGCCCGTTCTTTGGGTGATTGAGGCTTTGTAAATCAGGGTTACAGGTTCTTCGTAGGTGTGCGTATTGACTCGGATGTCGTAGCCAGCAGTCCAGGATGCGCCAAAGACAGCTGTAAGAGAGAATAAATGAGACCGTCAAAGGGCTGTAAGTGATCCTTGAAATAGAAAGATGTACCGTAGATCAGGACTATCTCGACCTCGCGTTCGACGTCCGCGAAAACACTGATGCCCACACATTTTCTGAGCTTGTCGTTAGGCTTTGGTCCATGAAGGTTAGCGCGCTCCTTTGCAATGTCCTTGTTTATCTCTTTCAGCTCACCCTCCAGCTCTAAAACACGATTATCTAGCTCCTCGGCAGTCGCGTCATACTCTTTCACGACCTGTCGCACGGACCGAACGTCAATAGTCTTAGCGTCCATCGTTCCCAGGTACGACTCGAGAGAGGAGATCGCCTTCTTGCATCGTTCGAGCGCCTTGGTTGTTTTTTCCTTCTTGGATTCAAGTTCCTTGATGATCGAAGATGAGGTTTCAGATGATTGTGGGTGGTCAATGTCGGAGAGGGTAACGTCATGGATAGTAGCTGCTCCTCTGCCTTCAACCCTGCGTTAGAAGTAAGCAAGTCTCTTGCAAGTTCTAGACGCCAACACTTGACGGACCTGAGAGAATCCTGATCCAAGACATTAGGCAGACCAGTGATCGTCACTTGGTTCTGCCCCGTCTTGACTTCGAATTTGAAGACACGGGTGATCTCGGCACGACCAGCATAGACGCTGACAGCAGTGATCTTGCTGCACTCGGTTGAAACTAGTTCAATTGAGTTGACAGGTTGGAATGAAGGAGGTTGAGCACTATCTGTGTGGAATTGAGTTTCAGTGGAAGTAGACATCTGGTCAAGCCGGTGAAGAGGACAAAGAGCTGAAAATACAATGAAATGCTGTTATGTATGAATCAGACATTCGGGACCGCGCAAACTCATGACTGGATCCACCAAGAGGTGTCGGATCGGGTAAATCTGGACATGGTTGCTATGACGTACCCCCCTCCCCCAATATAAGGAAATTGTTGTGACATGTTTTGACACCCTGGCAAGTTCGGCAAGACAACGGCAAGGCAACAGCATTTGAGCTAATATGCAAGGCCATGCAGATGCAACTTGCTAATTCTGCATTTATTATACACTCTCCACTACTCACATTCATACATTCTTCACTCTGAACATACATTCTACACTCTGAGAGGACAAAATTACTGGTTATCTGGGTACTGAACTATGCAATCATTATTGCCCACTGATTCTGTGTTCTCTGATTCTGTACAGACTTCTATCTGTTCTTGCCTCAATCTTTACCTTCTGATAAGATTGACTCTAATGGATTTGAGTCGGACGTTAAATTTAAGTAAGGACCGACGTTATGCCGCCATCAGCCGATGTCAACCGGAAAGTTCCGTTGCCTAATGCAGAACAAGATCCAATGTCCACATTCGCCCGATCTGACACCTCTTGGGATCCACAGCAAGTATCCATATTAGGTCCTGAAAATGGATAGATGCATCACTGATTGACGTTACCATAAATGGCATACAGTTCTGACTCAAAACAAAGGTGACGGGCTGGTTTCCAAAGTTCGAAAGGCTTCCTGGAAGTGAACTTGAAGATTTTGGAAGAGAGGTGACATATGGAGGGTTGGCTCAATTATTCGAGCCAACGGTCAGTTGCAGTCTTCGATCAGTTGTCGGCACATGTTGTATGAGTAGTTATAAGATAGGAAGAGAGCGTTATAACCTTCAGACTTACTCTTCTAAACGTATTATATAAACAACTTTTGCGATAAGTCCCGGAAAACTCTATGCATGTCCTTTCGTTCATTGCCATTGCCTATTCGATAATCAGTCTGCAACGTCAATAGCGGACTTATGATGGCTATAATGATTCAGAATCTGCGCTATGAACATGAACGTGACGGTATAATACTTAACACCACCATCATTATGCATCTCCAGCTCTTTATCTGATTTATTTATCGGTCCTGGCAGATGTCTACCTCCACCGAAACTCAATTCCACATAGACAGTGCTCAACCTCCTTCATTCCAACCTGTCAAACTCAATTGAACTCGTTTCAACCTAGAGCAGTAAAAAGCTGGTCGTGCTGAGATTACCCGCGTCTTCAAGTTTGAAGTCAAGACGGGGCAGAACCCAGTGATGATCACTGGTCTGCCCAATGTCTTGGATCAGGATTCTCTCAGGTGTGTCAGGTGTTGGCGTCTAGGACTTGCAAAGGACTTACTTTGCACACAGGGGTTAAGGCAGAGGAGACCCATGACGTTACCCTCTCCGACATTGACCGCTCGCAATCATCTGAAACCTCATCTTCAATCTTGAATCCAAGAAGAAGGAAAACAGGCAAGGCGCTGGAACGATGTAAGAAGGCGATTTCCTCTCTCGAGTCGGACCTGGGCACCATGGATGTCAAGACTATTGACGTTGGGTCCGTGCGGAAGGTTGTGAAAGAGTATGACACGACTGCCGAGGAGCTAGATAATCGTGTTTTAGAGCTGGAGGGTGAGCTGAAAGAGATAAACAAGGACATTGCAAAGGAGCGTGCTAACCTTCATGGACCGAAACCTAACGACAAGCTCAGAAAATGTGTGGGCATCAGTGTTTTCGCGGACGTCGAACGCGAGGTTGAGATAGTCCTGATCTACGGTACATCTTTCTATTTCAAGGATTACTTACAGCCCGTTGACGGTCTCATTTATTCTCTCTTATAGCTGTCTTTGGCGCATCCTGGACTGCTGGCTACGACATCCGCGTCAATACGCACACCTACGAAGAACCTGTAACCCTGATTTACAAAGCCTCAATCACTCAAAGAACGGGCGAGGTACGTCCTTTCTGTCCATCTTCACCATCTACAACTCACATCACACAGGACTGGACCGACATCCCACTCACCCTCGAGACCGCTACGCCAACTTTCGGACTCGATGTTCCCAAGCTCGATCCATGGAACCTATCAATCTACAAACCCTTTCCTCCTCCACCACGTCCGATTGTGCGCATGCAGAGCCTATCCTCACACGCAGAATCCGCAGAATCATTTGAGGTCGCTCAGACGTATAGCAGGGCTGTCTCCCGGATGCCTCATCGCGGTTTGGACATCGTGCCATCGTCGGGTGATGGTAATATCAGCGCGACATTCCAGGTTCCGGGTCTGATCACGATTCCGAGCGATGGTGCCGCTCATAATGTGACAATTGTAGAGCTGAGTTTGGGGGCGGTGATGTCGTGGGTTTGTGTGCCCAAGAAGGATGTGAAGGTGCATTTGAGTGTATGTTTCTTTTTTTCCGTGTTCTGCACCACGGGGTATTTGAACTGGGTTGACGTGTTTGTCTTATTACAGGCGAAGATAAAGAATGCATCGCAGTACACGTTGTTGCGCGGGACAGGAAGTGTCTACGTCGATGGAAGCTTCATCTCGCGCTCGGAAGTGCCTGCTGTCAGCCCCGAAGAAGGCCTCGACTGTCCCCTCGGGTATGCCTTTTCACCCTCCGCATAACCACCGAGAACTAACTATAACCTATTCGACAGCCTCGATCCCTCCATCCGCATAACATACCACCCACTTTCCACCAAGAAATCCGAAAGTGGGTTCTACACGAAGACCACAACGCACGTTTACACGCAGAACATCACCGTCTTCAATACACCGGTTGAGCGCCTGCGCATTTCTGGCCAGATCCCTGTTTCTGAGTACGCGCATATCCAGGTACGACTTTTGAGCCCGCCTCTTCCTTCCGTTGCACGTGTGCGCAAAGACTAGTATACTGACAAGGGAAAGGAAAGGGATAGAGACGAGGGAGCAGACAGGCAGGATGCGTTGTGGGAGGATAGTGAAGGGCAGAGGAATGGGAAGTTTTGTTGGGTTGTTGGGCTGTCAGGGCAGGGAAAGACGAGTTTGGTGCTGCAATATGAGGTCTTAGTGCCTGCGTGTACGGATGCTGTTGGGTTGGCTTGGGTGTGTCTTATAGAGAGTGTCGAAATACTCAAGGCTTTGTTCAATGTGAAGGTCTTCTTGGGCTCTCAAATTTGGACTGTAACTCGATACTTACATATTATTGCTAGTATGTAGATGTTGTCGTTATATATACCTGTGATGAAGTGGTTGCTGTTGGTGACAATGGCAAGACACAGGTCTGGGGCTCTGAAACACAATGAACTAAACCAGCACACATAGTACAATATTCAATGATTTTCAAGAAGTTTTGTAATGTGGTCTAAAGACTCTTAATAGGAAAAATCAAATATAATCCAATTCAGAGGTATCAATAAGCCTGATCTAAGGCCTCCACACCCTGGGGATCCAGAGTCTTGCTATATCTAATCTGTCTTTTCTCCTCCTACTCCTTCCTTTATACCCTCTCTTCAGTGCACAGACCACTCCTCCAAGCATTTAGTTAGAATGCTATATGGTCTGTACTTTTATGGCTCTTAAACTCTTTTGACATGGCCAAGTCTGAGTCCTGGAGGTTGGCCAGTTTTTCCTGTCTCAACCACCTCCCTCTTTGATCCTGATTTCTTTACTATTTTATGTCATACTGCTCCTTTTTAGGTCCTGCTGCATCCTCTACAATGATCTTCACTACCTTTATGATCTCCTCCAGGTCATACTTATTATCTTTATGTCTTTTGCAAACTGGATCAATGTAGTGTCTATACCATTGCATTCTTTTATGCCCACTCTCTAGTGCACAGACAACCTCTCCAAGCATTTTCTTAGGATGTTAAGGGGTCTGTACTTTCATCCTGTCATCTGGACATCATCCAGATTACACTCCTACTGATTTCATTATTCCCAATCAAATGCTTTGTTATTACTTCTCTTCTACAATTATTTCCCTCCCTCCTGTTTTCTGTACCCTTGTAGTTTCCTCAAATTTCTTAATATTGAGTCACCAGCTCTTTTGTTCTCTTCTTTTTCTCGACATTTCCACAAGCCCTACACTGACTTTGTGTAATTCTGACTTGTCCATCTTTGGCTCTCATCCATTTACTCCTCAATCCCTTCTCAAATTGGTCCCCCAACTTTGATTCCTCTTATTCAATTTTGGCAATCTGTTCTTTCTTGGGTTGACCCCTTTGTTGCCACAATGTCTATCTTTGTACCAGGTACTGTTTTCATCTCCACCAATATTCCTTGCTGGTCATTGTTTCTTTACCACAGACTAAGGTTCAGACGCTTAAATTGTCTGTATTTCTATAGGCTTTATAATTTAGGTTCTAACAAACATGATATATGAAACTCTTTGTGTTAATTACACTACTTAATTGGCATGACCAGGACACTCTAAATCAACAGTGGCAATCTAATGTGATGGTTCTTATCAATGATGATGTCTATCCTTATTGATACTTCAAAATTGTCAAGATCTTTCATACAATGGTATGGTTCAATGAAAGTGGGCGGAAATTCCAGTGAACTAATTTTTTAAGAGGCTGTTTCTATAGTTTAATTCTGAGGCTAAATCTGGATTGACTGCCAAACACTGCTATCAAACTGGATTTGTTGAAGGTTAAGATACTGGAACATGATATTCTAAAAGTAGAATGATATTAGATGATTTTCTTCGGGCATTGAGGCCCCCAGGAAATATTTAGGAAATCACACGAAATAATAAGGTCTAATTCATCCTGGCTGCCTCAATAAATTCCTATATCTCAGTAGTATTTGCCTTTTATTGAGATCTTAGGATTTTCTCGAAAGGATTAAACACTCATTGTAAAAAGATATCATTACAACGTATCAGTCTAACATTGGATTTAAATTTGAATATAAAAAAATCATGCCTCCGTCCTCAGGTAACAGGTCCCAGGCTATGTTCGGCCATGTATTCTAGCTGCCTTTTTGTGATGATGATAAGAGCCCGATAAGAGTATTATAAACTTCTCAACAGCCTAATGTGAGCTTGCCAATCTCGCACCTTGTGTGTGCACCCCTGATATGACCTTGTGCACTCTGGTATGGTCTGAGATTTCCGCGTCCAGAACTGTGGGAATTCATCAGGTACCAGAAATTTCCCAATTTGCTGATGAATCGCGCCATTTCAAAATGGATGGAAATGCCGTTGACGTGGACCCAACCACATGGACTGCAAGGAAATCGTTGCTCTAGCAATATTCACTTCGTACTTTGCGATAATAATTGCACTTTTCGTGTTGATTATAAGCAATTTGTATGCCTTCCCGTCTCGTCATGATCAAAGAAAGACAAGAGTCGTATGGACCTTCAAATTATTGACCATCGGATCACTCACGCACACTTGGCGACGTGAGTTTTCTTTCGCTCTATAGTCCCACATTCAAGCCTAGCGACTTTTGTAGATATGTTCTGCTTCCTCTCTGTAAGGATAATTACTTGCCTTTCAGGGAACATGTCTTACTATCACCCGCTAGTGGAGCTTTCGCTCGTATGAAGCTAGTGTCGGCCAAGAAACGTCTAGTCTTCCATCTGTAACTAGACTTACTTCATGGCTTGTAGGCACCTCCCTTTTTGAACAAGCTTGGGCGACCGTCTGCTTTGGGCCGTTTAACTGGTGGTGGAGTCAACAGTTGTGTCTGTATACTGTTGGGGCATGGACAGTTTTTCTAGCCGTCAAAGGTGAGTACGCAAGCTCTCATTCTCTCACTAGGTATAAAGGATTACTACCAGGCCAAGAACATGGTGTCAAGCACATATGGGCTTACATGCTTCTTGGACAGCTGGTTGCCATTTCGGTAGCCTCCAATCTTTTCTACCTGGCCTTGATCCTCTCATCTAACGCGCCAGATTCAAAGCCTCGAAAACCCAAAGCTGTTCATACCATATTAGCGCCAGCATCCCTATATATTCCTGTTTTTCTATCATTGGCTACTGTTGCTTACTTGCCCTACACAACAGGGCAGGATGGGACCTTCCTCTTCAATTTGTTGGCCATGCACGCTCTTATCTTTATACCCATTATCACTCCTTCATTTTCTGGCTCATTTCCAACGATCTCCCTTGGCACGTTGACCGCACTACTTTCACTCATTTCTTATATGCTGCATGTTCGCGCCAGTCTACATGCTCTCCATAGTATCTCTCCCAGCAATAGAGATCTACTATCCTTGCAGACGTGGGTTACTTTTGCGACGAACGCATGGAACGTTCTTCATGCGCATCATCCGGCGCAATCGTCTATTGGCTGGGACATCGTATGGACAATTCTATCGCTTTGTATCTGGGCGACAGTCCACCTCCAGACCGCCCTGCCGCTTATCACGTCACTCTTCTCGGTCGGCGGTGTTGCCCCATGGATATTCTACTTTTCAGCAGTCGAAAGGATATCCGCGGACAAGAAAGATTGAGGGGTAACGGAGAAGCAAAGGAATTCACCCCCATTCTAGCTAGATGCTGATATGTGCGCTGAAACTCGTGCCAAAATCTACCCATTTTTCTGGATCACTGAGTCTTTATTGACATACCTTCTGGGTGACACAAGACATGGAGGCGAATACTGGCTTTCTATATTAAATACCCAATCAAATGATACAAATGATAGAAGAATAGCTGCGTCAGCTATCTGTCGTTGCGTCTGGGTGTATCTTTCACCGATTCCATCCCCAAGAGCAGCCACACCAGATTTACGGAAGAGTTCTAAGGGCCAACGATCACCGTGGAATCCTGAACGAGCTCCAGTGAGTCGCAATCCCTATCAAGATGGCCTAGGATTCTCGCTAGCATGCACTCAGATTGAATTTTTCAACTGAGCACACGAGCATATCAAATAACTTCGATTTTTACGCTCATCTGGGAAATTGAAGATAGGTGTCCAAGAACGAAGAAGTCATTGTCTCGGTCCACCAGTCAACATTGGTCAATCTTTCATAGATTACCTGTGGTACATGAGAATTGTAGGAAAGAATTAGTGTATGAAATTAATATTTCTAGCGGGACCTTTGGTATCCGGAGGGAAAGAACTAATCCACCCATTCAACATTTCTCAGCTCAAACGCAGCCTTGGGCTCGTACCCAGACCCATTGGGATATTTTGCATCCATTCGCTGTCGGACACTTCTGTGTATTTTGATTACATTTTTATCTTGTTGTGGAATGAGGCGGCCTTGTCCAAGGTTCGGATAGATCCTCAAGGCCCAGGAATTTCGGAAGTAATGCTTGATGGGGAGGTACTCAAGGAACCACCACATTGGGATCAAACTGAGCTGATCATATATTGGTGATAAGGCGTCATGGAGCTCGTGTACCTCCTCGTCCTCAGTTATCTCTACGAGAGAGTTCGATTCTGAGAGATTCTGTAACATCTGGCGAGTGGTTGGGATGTTCTGGATTTGTGCACTACCGACAGGGAGTGGAGGCGGACGTTCCTTTACGCAAGGATAAAGGGATGCAGGGTCGAGTCCAACTTTTCGAAGGCTCTCGGAGACGAAAATAATGCCAGATTCCGCCTTGAAGCATTCGCGTATCATCCATCGGAGAGATATACGTGCGAGCGTATGAGGAGTACCGTTCGTAACAGAACCTCCACCGACGTCTATTGTACACTTATGTGATCTAGGAAGTACTTCAGAGAAGCACAGAAAGACTTACCACTGTGAGCCCCTGCGAACCACACCTGGAAGAAGTCTTGGCATAAATTTACTTTTGACAAAAGAGGTACATACTTCCTCGACATCGGTAGGGCGATCTGATGCCCCGACGGATCTCCGCTCAAATGAGTTGTCCTTCCCATTGGTGGCAGACGGGATCTCGGGTTTCTGTCCTTCGACACCGAGTGATGATTCCTCCGCACTAGGACGATTCCACAAATTGGCCTGGAACTTGGCACGATGCTCGTCGAGAGCAACAGCATGTCTGAATGTGCGTACAATGGTGTTCGATGTGGTGAATGGCAGTCGCTTTGGAATGAGGCCCACAGAACTGACGGTGTCCCTGCCAATGCATGGTAAACTTGTATATCGTAAAAACAGCATTTGGACAATGTTACCAAACACCGATGAATTCAATAGTAACGTCGATGGAGAATGCCTTCTTAAATCTATTGGATTGCGCCCATCCAACTTCGTCGGTTCGACTATACATCTTATAGGCGAAAGGAACTTGCTGGAAGTTGGATGCCGGAAGTAGACCAACCTGTATATTAGGCTCAGCAAAGCTTCACCATATTTGTCTCGAAGGCATGCCTTGTGAATCATCCCAGCGAGACATCTTGCAGTATAAGCACCTCGAGAAAAACCGAAAATGCAGATGCGATCGCCTGCCTGATCTGAATAGAGACAGACGAGTGTTCGAATATAGACAGGATGCACCAGAAGCAGAACCTACAATTTTGCATGAGGAATTCGTACCCATCTAGAACAACCATGTCAACGAGACAAACACTGAACGAAGTCAAACTTACTCATGATATGTGTAGCTAGGTTCCAAGCAACGGCTTCATCAAGTGTCTGAGATACTATCAATTTAGATACTTCGTTTGTAACCATGGAGCCGGCTGACTTTAGAAATCTTCGCGGTCATAGAGGTGGATATTCGAGTTGATGTATAAGTGCCGATTCCAGCCTACGCAATATAGATCACCAAGTTGATAGTGGGCACAGAAATAAGATACCTGGTAATAAACCATCTGTTTCGTTTTATCGTCCTTTTTCAGCATGGAGAAGAATCTGACGATGTTGGAGTTCTACATGATTTCCCTTAGATAATTCCACTGTACTATGGTCATTGACATACATCGGAGTCAAATCTATGAAACTCAACAGGATCAGAGCTTTTGTAAGCTGGAAGTAAGCTGAAGTAACTTACTGGTCGCCTGTTCCGTCGAAGCAGAGAACCAGAGTTCTAGCCCTACCAGACGTCGCGGGCGGGATTGACCTAGGAAACTCTGGTTGAGACACTCCCACAATAGTGGATGCAGATGCCTGAGGATTGCCGGCACTGGTCGCGGAATCACTGACTATTGAAGCGAATGAGAGTTCTTGAATGTGGTTTGTTGCTCCTGAGGATGACATAGTGGATGCCAGGTGGTATGTAGCTATCAAGAGTGAAATGATTCGGTATCAATATACGAGTAGAACCCAGTGCATTTGTAGTTATGGATATGCCCCGGTCCTGGGTCTTGATGTCACAGCCAGGGTCTAGATCAGATGGCTGAGCATTGGCTGAGACAGCCGACCACAGATGGGAAGAGAATAGCGGTACTTTCAAAAATGATGGCGTTGAATAGCCTCACAGTCTTTGGAGCAAATTTCCCTTTCGATTGTCAGAGTCAAAACAGGAAAAGGACAGGTCGAGAAGAGCAATCATAAATATATGTTTCAAGGAGACTGTGAGTCCGATTCTCTTTTGCTCAGTCGCGCCCAGTGTCTGGTCAGACTGTTAAGTGATCGCAAGAAGAGATTTTGAACATTTCCATGATTGATTACTCAAGAGTTCCAATCGTGCCAACAGCTCCCAACCCAGGTTTGAATATAATTAGAACAGTCAAAAGCATGCTAGTTTGAGTGCTGATGACAGACGGCAGAAGGAACGAGGGATATTCATGGGAGAATTGGTGGGAGAATTCATCTCTGTTGATATGTATTGGCTCACCGAGGCACAGCTGAAACAGAGGACCGTGAGAGTCTATCTACTACCTACCTACCTACCTACCTACCCACCATTGATCATTATGAAACAGATATCAAAATCCAATTGTTGTTTTACTGCCATCACACACATATATAACAAGATTGCGTTTTCTAAGTGATAAATGCACCTTATTAATTCGATCGCAGACTCCCGCCAAGTTCATTTTCTTCCTTCGTTGAGCCCCAGATTTAGCCAAAATATTGGGAGAGTAGCCCTAAAATTTCATGTTTGGGCTAGAGTACAGCAGTATCGTTGAGGTCCTGAGCACAGTTCATGGTAGTCACAGTTGCGTAGCCTGAATTTGGGGTTGTGGTTCGCGCCTCTCGATTGGCCGTTTTGTGTCGGTCCCGGTTACTCGATCAAATTCCGCTAATTCTAGGAGCCTATTTGTTTTGATTCCTAAGATAAATTCGTCGTCGGGAGGCCAAACAAGGCTCGTGGGAAACATCAGAACCAAACAAATTCCGACAGCCACAAAAGAAACACCTTGCAAGGCTTGCCAGGAGACAGGATAAGAACAAGGCCTTTGAAGAGAAAGAGCGCACAGTAGATCCAGCATTTCAAAGGAATTCGAAGTTCTAGATGATTGAACACGGGAATGGTTCAGCTGCTATCCCCTCGTCCTTAGTTGACACCATGCTGCCAGATTGAGAGCGGACGCGACTATCGTCAACATTAAACTTGGCAAACCGATACGCTCCACAATTTAAAGGAAGAGCGCCACTCCCTCGAATTAAAGACGCACTTGTGAGAATTGACACGACGATATGACTGTTCGGGCCACCGGAGCAGTGTTAGCTTTTGGACAAGATAGCTCACCTCGAGAGTCCGATGCACCCTATCTACGTAGCATGATAGACGAGGAGATGTCAGTCGCTGCAGGACAAGCCTGAGAGACCAGAGGTAATTGTTATAGCTGACTTTTCCTAACTTGGAGAATACTTCACAGCACGTGCTGGACTCACGGGAACAATCAAACGACTGGGTCCTGTCGTCGCCACCCTGGGACATGCCTAGTAAGTCCTTTCACCATGCTAACCCTTCGTAGCCATTCACAATGCAGTGATCCGCTCGCAAGACAATTTCTGTCCAGGGTCTGCGCCCCTTTCGCGACGTGTCATGAATTCACCAATCTGTTTCTGCCCCCTACAACATGTTGTCAGCCTTACCGATGCCATTTTTGCCCCAATATTCGTTGTATGAAGGGTCCGGGAGCTTGATGTGTCCTGTGGTTAAACAATTTAAACAATAGTATATGGTTTCTCTTTATGTTACTGTCTGTAATCTTATTGACAGTTGACTTGAAATATCAGTTGAATACCTTCATGTACAGCCACAGAAAACTACTGGTCGACTGGACCGTGTGAAGTGATTTGTCAGAACCTAATGTAAGTGTGGGATGAGTTCAAAGGTTTGATAGGGGCTATGTACTGGCTCGGCCCATGCTTTCTGTGGCTCCTGCTATCAAAGGTTGACGTGCGAAGGGAGACCGTAGTTTTTGGTGGGCTAGATATAACCCGAATGCTCTCAGTCTCGCGCACTTCAATGTGAAACGAACTGATATTAATTTACCTAGATATAACCCGAATGCTCTAGGTAAGAGGGGTAACGTAAGTGCAGAACTAATCTACGATGTACAATGAACATACCTCAGTCTCGCGCACTTCAATGTGAAACGAACTGAGGTATGACTAATACGAAAAACATACTTGAGGTGCTCCGACGAATACACGTGATACGGACGCGGTTATCGTGTCTAAGAAAACGCTCATTCTCTGACACTCCCACTCGTGTGGAGACAGAGCCCCATGGCTTTCGCGAACTTCCAATGTTTTTCGTGCGGGAGAGCTTTGGTAAAGATGTCGGCAAC
>QGOB01001587.1:0-15670 GCA_003313055.1 Termitomyces sp. MG145
AACTTGCAGGCAGTGCAAGCTCATTTTTGACTGTTGGCAAGGGTGTGGGGCACATTGTTGTGCTACCAGGACAACTGCAATGCCTTCATTGCGTGGCAGTCCAAGGTGGGCGCAATGGAAGAGTACTGGGGGAAGTTGGGGGACAGAGAACTGTCCTTGGATGACAATCTTCCTCCTGCCGTGCCCTAAAAAAACTTCATTTTTTAGTTTCTTTTTTTTTCTATCATAGTTGCAGACTGACCCCCTTAAGGAGTCTCTTAAATAAACACATCTGATCTGACTGCTAAGATAGTGATCTGACCACTAAGATAGCGGTCTGAAAAAGTGTGAACTGAAAAAGTGTGAACTGAAACAAACAAAGGGGCAAAGCAAAAGAAATAGACAGGTAAAAGGGGTAGACGCTCAGTAGATCATCATGGCGCTTGCGCAACGTTGCTTAACGACTGCGTCTTAACAAAAGGCGAATAGGAAACAGTGGTTACAAGTTAAGAAAAGACAAAGAAAGGGCTTAATGGTAAACAGTTTTCGGAAATGTAAGTAGAAAGAGAGTCTATGACAATAAGGAAAAGCATAAGTGAAAAGTGATGGGAGAGACAAAATAATAGAATCTTATTGAAAGCCATCAAGGTCTCGGGATTTCAACCATGAGTGGGGTGGGTAGGTAAACAGTGTTTTTCCTAGTCTTCTTCATCGATATTGCCCAAGGGTTTGTCATGACTATTGAGGGAGTCTTCATCATCCAGTAGGTCAGTTTCTTCTAACATCCTTAAATGGTTGGTATCAATATCAAAGGCGTCAGTAGGGACAGGGATGTGTTTGCGGGCAAAATAAGGGATCAAACAAAAGGCTGCTACTGGTTGGTGGAGTATGGATCCATCTAGTTTGCAGAGAATGTAAGTGCCTCCTCGGTTATGTGAGATTACCACTAGTGGTCCTAGGTATTGAGGTCGCATCTTCTTGTTATGGGTGACTTCAATTTGTGTATTCTTCATCAATACTAGGTCTCCTTGCTTGAAGTCGTAGTCTCAAATTGTAGTGGCATGTTCTTGTTCAAAACAAATAGCAGCTAAACAGCGGGGGGTAAGAACAATGTTGTGTAAACAGTTAAGATTGGCTTGTCTGTGTTGGAGGTCGATGGCGCGTCAGGCAATGAGGTCTGTAGTTGTTAACAAGGAATTGGGAGGTGGCTGGAGGTAGGTTGCCTCTACAATGTTGGCTGGGAACAAGGGATGGGTACCAGTAGCAGCATAGTAAGGAGAGCAGCCCATGCATTGGCAGATGGTAACATGTTCCGACCAGAAGACACAGTAAGCGGCTGAGCTCCACTTGGACTGGTCTCTATTAACAGCTTTGAAGAGGGCTTGTCTAACATCGAAGTGGGTTTGTTTGGCAATACCGTTAGCATGTTTGTTGTAACCGGAGATGCAAATGTGGTTGATGTGGTACTTCTTGGTGAGGTAAGTGATGGCTTTGATAATGGGGGGACTGTTATTGGTAACAATTTTGTTAAGGGCACCCCAGTGGCAGATGATGTCTTGAAGACAAAGAGCCACTTAGCAATGGCATCGGTATTTTTGCAAACGAGCATGCAGAATTTGGGATAGTGGATTAACAAACAGTGTCCTTGGATGATATATTTGAACTTGTTTGAAGGTGGCATGAACATGGTGTCGATATAGATTTTGCTAAAGGTAGCAATGGTAGGCAGTATGAGGACTTTGGTCATTTGGTAGACTTGGCAGATGTGGCACAAACGGATGTACCAAACGATATTGGCCGCTACTTGGGGGCCACCAAAAGCGCTCCAACAGGGTGGCTCTTGTAGTGAATAGACCGCAATGTCCAAGGTTGTCATGCATAGCATGTAGGATGCAAAGTTGTGAGTTGGTCGGTATGAAGGGCTTGTGTTCACCATTACAATTGTGTTGCCATAGTTTACTGTTAGCAAGGAAGAAATTGCTAGCGTAGCAAAGGAAGGTAGCAAGGGCTTTGTTGTTAAGGCCCGGTGGATGCTTGAAGTTGGTAAGCCATTGCTTAACAAGTTGGACTCTTTGGTTGCCAGCAAGGGACTTGGGGAAGCAAGGGATGTTGTCATATGAAAGGGGGTCGGTAATGGCTGGGGTCGAGACTTCAGTAAGGGGAACAGTGTTGTTAACAAATGTTGCTACAGTTGGAAGGTAATTGGCAAGTGGGGGTAAACAAAGGGCGGTAGAGGCCAAGCAAGCGAGGGCAGTCAGTAACTGGACATGGTGCATGAATCCGTGCATATGATCAACCCAATCTTTGAAGACGTTGTTGTCGGTATCGTCTGAGGAAGGGTCAGTAGGCTGTAACGGTTGTCGCAAAAGTCCATCAGGTCCATGGAAGGTTCCTTTAATGTGTACAAGCTCAAAGTGGAACATAAGGATAGCCATGATCCAGCAGTTCATACTAGTCGAGGGCTGAATGTCAGAGTTCTGCAGCATACCTTGAATGTAACTAATGTGCGTTGACTTTGATAATAAGGTTTCTAATGCCTAGGAGGTACATGCATAGTGCCTGCAAGGCTCAGTACAAACTGTAAAGCTCAAGCTTGGGCTGACTGAAGTGGGCTTTGCATTTGTTAAGGGTAATGGAACCAAAACGGTTATATCAATGTTGTTTGCAGTTGTCGGTAGTGCACTGGCAAAGGTAGAAACTAACCGCTATGTAGGAGGTGTTGACCACTAAGATCATGGGATCATCAGATTTGTAGTCAATAGGAACAAGGGGTTTGGCATTGTGCAAGGCCTTAACAAGGTCTTTCTGAGCATTAAGCTGGTCCAGTCCAATTTCAAAGGGAACTCCAGTGCGGGTGAGCTTTGTTAGGTTGTGAGCGCAATGGGCAAAGTCCTTAACAAACATTTGGAGGACTCCAACAGTGCCTAGGAAAGCGCAGACTTCAGTTAATGACTGGCAAGAGCCCCAATGGTCTAATAGCGCTAAACAATTTTTGTCAGGGACTTGACCATTAGGGGTGCAAACAGGGCCAAGGATCTTGAAAGTAGGACTAGCTTATGACCGGAGAAGGTACCACCGCAGTACTTCATCCGCTGAAGAACACAGTTCAAGAGTTCAAAGAACCCCCAAAGCACTAAACAAATGTTGGGGTTGTTGGGATGCTTAGTGGGTGTGCCGTTAATGAGCTTCCAGTCCTTCGGGCCTTTAATGCCAACATTGTTGATGAAGCTGAGAGTGTTATGGGGGATCTCAGGCTGGAGGATGTAGGTGACGTCCATCATGGAAGATTAGTACAGCGTTAGTCTATCCCATTGGTAGTGTTACTAAATGGAGGGTGCCAAACGGTGTCTGGAAAGTTGTTAAGTCATGGGAAGCGGGATCAATAACACGCTCGTCATAGCCAATGTAGAGGTCAAGGGTGGCACTGCAGATGTGTCCAGCAAAGGATTCAGCAATGTGGTCAGAGAACGGGGGAACTCTGGAATGGTGGATAGTGACTTGGTTTAATGGCTCAAGACTGTAAATGAGGCAAAGTTTACTGTTTTTCTTCAAGACACAAAACCAATGGGACCGGTAAGCGGAGTTCAAGGGCTTGTAAATGCCAGCTTGGATCTTGCTACAGATGATTTTGCAGATCTCCTTCTCAAGACCTGGCAGTATTGGTTGGTTATGCTGGACCCAAGGGATGTGGAGGATGGTCGGTATGCAAATGGGAGGGAAGAAGTCAGGTTGTAGGCTACTTCTTTTGGAGTCTTCCCAAGCAAAAGTGTTTTGTTGCTTAGCAACAAGGTTCATGAGTATATTAAGCTCATCTTGGGTAAGAAAGTTGTTATTGTGTTCCTTAACAAAGGTTGCTTTGCAGTCTTTGGTAAAGTGAGGAGTCAGTAAGAAGGGAGGGGGATTAGGGTTGAGCTTGGGTATGTTTGCTAAAGGGTTGCCAAGGATGTGCCGTTCGATTCAAAAGTCTTTGCTAACCTGGCTAGCAATGGGCTTGGTCTTCAAAGCGACTGGCTTATACTTCTTCTTGACTTGGACTCCTTTGCATTTTGGCTCAGTGGAGGTGTAAATGGCGGGGAAGGGGACATTAACATAGATGGGGGCTGAGGGGGTATCAAGCATTCCAGATGCTTGGCCAAGAATTGAGGGATAAGAAAGACTAGTGGAAACAAAATAAGAGCGTGGCAGGATAATGGTCTTAGTAAGGTTGCTAGCGGTTGCATATAGATAAGCAAGAGAGAGATTGTCAGTAACTGTTTTTGGTTTTTCTAATATTTTGGAGTCAAGCGAGGTATGTGATTGCACTATAATGGAGTGCTTTTGGTGCTTGTATTTGAGGACAACTTCAGAGTCGTTAACTGTGAGGGTGGTGGCAAAAGCAACGGGGCGTACCGGTCCTGCGCTATACTTGGGCTGAACTTTCTGTTGCTTGTGCTGACCGCGGGGAAATGTAGGGATGGTGCGACAAAGTCTGGTATTGGGGTCTGTTATTGTTATTGTGGTTTCCATTTCACTAAGGGTGTCAACAGTACTCCTGGTAAGGACATCAAAGGGGCAAACAAGCAGAATATTGTAAGCAGGGGAGCATAGAACATGGATCTGAAGGTACAGCGTGATACTGCCAATGGTGCAAGGGACATTACAAGCTAGACCAAGGGACTTATCCATAGTACCATTAGCGCTCTGCATGTTCAGAATGATGCTGGGGTCATAGATACACCAAGATAGTTAGCAACTTTGGCAGACATGGAGATGATCTGGGAGCCGCTATCTGCTATACACTCAATTTCTTCATGGTTATCGACTAGGAGCATGATGGACCAAATTGCCTGAGATTCCTGAGCGACCATTAATGTAACTGGATCCTTACCAGGCAGTAGAGACTTGATATACACTTTGACAGGATCTATTGAGGTGACTTGGGCTCTAGCAGCTTTGGTAAGCAGAGAGTCAGTAGCGGGGGTGTCGTTAAGGGAAAATGAAGGCAGAGCATTGTCGAGGACATTGGTAGATTCTTGAAAAGCGGTAACGTTAGGAGGCACAGTTTGTTTAGGCATAGCAGCATTTCTGAACTGGTTCCAGATGTTGTAGAGATGGTAAGCTTGGTCTGGAGTACCCAGTCAAATACCTGCTTGGACTGTTTGATATTGTAGATGGGGGCCATACTTCGGTAAACAGTGTCAAGGCATTTGTCCAGAGCGCCAAAGTTTTGATTGGTTGGAGGCTGATAGCGAGATGAGATGCCAGAATAAGGGTGAACAGGGGGATCAACTGTGGGGACGTTATTAACAACAGGAGGCTCATGTGCTTTAGCGGTACCGGTAGCAGGGGCTGAGGCAGCTTGTTCATTAATGGTGGGAGGACTGGCAGGTGCAGATTGTTTGTTGATGGCAGGAGAACTGGCTGCGGCAGAATTGTTAGTGGCTTTAGGAGGAACCGGTCAATATCCCTTAGTGCAAGAGATCTCAATACCATCGAAGACTTCTGCGGGGCAGCGTAGAGCATAAAGTTCCTGTTCTAAGGCAGTGACACGTTCTTCCCTGGATAACATTCCTGGGCTAGCAGTTTCCAGTTGCAAGACCTTGTGAATAAACGTCTGCAACATGCCTTGGAGCTGTTCTGCATCTGAATTAGTGTTAGCACTGAGGCAGCCAATAAGAAGCTGGTTCAGGTTTAGCCTGTGCCATTCATCGATACATTCCATGTAGAGCCATTTGCCAATGTAATTGGGGATCATAGTGCCGGATGGTAAGACAACTTTGCCCTCATGATTTCAATGGATCTTGCCTTGACTGATAAAGCTTTTTAGCTTAACACAGTTGCCTTGTACCATAGTATGACTGGTTTTGCCATAGAAGTGGCAGCTGTCATTAGGAGGTCAAGAGGCACAGGACTGAGCACTGTTACTGGCAGTCAATGTGGCCATCTTTTCCTCCATGCATGCCAGAGTGTTAACAATAGTGGCAGCGGCAATGTCAAGAGGTTCCTTTTTAATGATGGCAGTCGGTAATGGGGGCAGCAGTGTTAATGGTGGGGGTCTTAGCATTAGGGTTAGTGTCGCTACTTATCAAATTGCAGCAGTTTTGGGAGATCTGTGAAGACCCAGAAGGTCATCAAGAACTATAGAAAGAGTTAATGGAGATATATGAGTTGCTAGCCGTAGATGCTAGCATTAACAAAGGCTTGACTAGTGCACCTGTATGGTGCTTAACAAAGGCAAAACAAGGGCACCCGTATGGCGCGTAACGAAGGCGACAAGTGCTAAGTTTAATGATATTGTTAAGCTGAGTGAGCAAACAAAGGGAGACTGGACTGGGTAAACCCAAATCAGCCAGTAACAAAGCAAATGCAAGAAAGAGATCTGAAGCATAGTCTGAAGCAGGGACTAGACTCTGGTATGATTTGATTGTCCTTTTAGCTACTGACAGGGCAGTATTTATAGGTGTGTAAGGTAATAAAAGGGGAAACCAGTAAGAGATAATAAGCATAGTGGTCGCATGTGATAGCACATGTCATGGGCCACTATTGAATAGGAAAATTGTAAGTAATATAAGAAAATTGTAAGTAGATCGAGAAAGAAAATTGTAAGAGAAAATTGTAAATGAAAATCACCAGACCCTCAAGTGCCCAAATTGCAAACAGCTCCGGCTTGAGCAGGACAATATATATTGTCATTGTCACCTGCTCCAGTCCTGTGGTCTGCCCAACACAACAGTGCATCTGGCTTACCCATACTCCAACCTGGCCTTGTGATGAAGTGTGAAGTCAAAGTTGACCAGGTAGAGGGACCAATGGGCCTGTCATTGGTTGAGCTTCTTTGCAGTGCGGAAATACTCTAGTTTCTTGTGATCTGTCCAGACCTTGAACTGATGCCTGGCTCCTTCTAGAAGATGACACCACTCTTCAAAGGAATGGATGATTGCCAACATCTCCTTGTCATGGATCTCATAATTACATTCCATGGCATTGAGACTTTTGGAGTAGAACGCAATGGGGTGCCACTTCCCATCCTTCCTAGACTGCTGGGAAAGGACAGCTCCAGTTGCAAAGTCTGAGCTGTTTGCCTCCACACAAAATGGCAGATTGTTGTTAGGGAGATGAGAACAGGTTGGGAGGTCACTGCTCATTTCAGAGTCTCAAAGGTTGTCTGTTGGTTGTCTGTCCACTGCCAAGGCTGGCCCTTTGAAGTCAGGTCAAAGAGAGGGTGGGCATGATGTGAGAAGTCCTGGATGAACTGCTAGTAGAAGTTGGTGAACCCTAGGAAGGATTGAACCTCCTTCTTGTTGTGGTGTGCTGCCAGTCTGCTACTCCAGCGACCTTCACCAGGTCCATCTCCACTGTTCCATGCAAGATGATGAGTCCAAGGTATTCCACTTGAGTCTGCTCAAACTTGCATTTCTCTGGTTTGAGGTAGAACTGGTGTTGGCAAAGGCATTCCAGAACCAAACATACAATGTGGCAGTGCTCCTCCAGGGTCTTTGTGAAGATGAGGATGTCATTGAGGTACATGCACACCACTCCTTCTGCAATGAGGTCACAGAAGATGTCATTCATCATGGTCTGGAATGTAGCGGGGCTATTGGTGAGGCCAAAGAACAATATGGCAGTCAACAACAGTGAGTGAAAATGAATGTTTGGTTTCTGGAAGTTTAGAAATGGGGTCTGCAATACTGAGGAAATGGGGAATAATATATAATACAGTATTTTCTCAATTTCATTTGAATTCAAAGGTTTTTCCTATTTATTCATTTTTATATATTTATCTCAAATGCAATGAGAGTGAGGATGAGCATGTTGCTTATCATCCAACAATGCTCATTGGCATGATACACAGGTTCAAAAAACTGCCCCAATATTTGGCCTTTTTGGAAAGATTCACATGGTGTGCATCAATTACCTAAGCAAAAAATCGTAGAAAGTCACATGACATACGACTGCATCCTGGCTTCATAATGATGTATATATAATGTGATTCTGACAAGAACTTGCTTTTTAATAAATCAAACAAAATATTCAATCATTGGGGCAGTTTTTTGACTCACTTTAATTTTCATATTTTCTCAATACTTGTCAGCAGTAGAAGATGGAAACACCTTGTGGGAAGTATGAACAATGTCATGTGACCTTGTTTGTCCTAATTTGACATGTTCAACTTCGATCAATCACCTTCTTGACACTCTACCACCATCATGCAACCTGTTTAAGCTGCCAATTGCTCTTCTGTTGCTTCTCTCCTTAATGAGGGGTTATTCTCAGTGTCAAATCCAAGCAAAAACTGGCCTGAGAAAGGGCACTGTGGGGAGGATCAGCAAAGAACTGGAGAGCAACAAAGAGAATCATCCTGGAGGTCATCCTTCCAAGCTTACAGCATGTGACAAACAGTCTATTATTTGTCAAATTACTACTGGGAAGCTGTATAATGCTGTTCAAGCTACACAGTTCATTAATTCTGTCATCTCCAGTCCTGTCAATCCTCAGACAGTCAGGAATGCATTGAAGGATGCAGGTTTTTGCTCAGCAACAAAGAAAAAAGTTCTCATGCTCAAGGCTGCTCATTGTGCAAACTGGCTCAAGTTTGCTCAGTATCATGAAAACTGGACAGTGGAGAATTGGAAAAGAGTTTTGTGGAGTGATGAGACAAAGATCAATTGGATTGGATCAGATGGGAAGGTATATGTGTGGAAAATTCCAGGAGAACTACTATCTGACCGCATCACTACACCAACTGTCAAGCATGGAGGAGGAAACAATTTAATGGTATGGGGCTGCATGGGTTGGAATGGAGTAGGACAAGAAACAACAGGTATATCAGTTCATGGTGGAAGAAGAAGAGTTAATGGACTACTAAAAAGCATGCAAGAATTTGAGGTTGCACAATCAAAAAAATTGGTCAACCCAATGTCCGACAAAGTGGAAGGAATGATTGATTGGGTATTTGAAAGGGGAAGGGAAAGACCCAAAGACACAAAAAAACCAAAATACATACCAGCAAACAATTTGATGGAGGCACCTTCCTACATGCATTCCAGAAGCTTGGCAGTGAAAACCAGATGCCACTAAGTGACCATCACAGTTCATCCAATACCAATGATGACAACAGTTATGGAGCAAAACCCAATAAATATGGAATCTACTGTTGTGATAACCAAAATAAACCACTTACCAGCAAACACCAGGAAAATGAAGCAGAAGAGAAAACCAATCTGGGAAAAGGAATATATGGAGCTATAAAAGTACCCTCCACCTGAAAAATATGACAGGGAAGCAGATTTTCATTGATACTTCAAATTTGTGTTGCAGAGCATTATATACTGTGACATACCTGACAAAAATCAGGTGCAGGAAACATTGTACTTCTTGACCAGAGAAGCCTGTAGGTTTTACCTTAACAATGCATCAATGGAAGAATATAAATGGGATTTACCAAAATTTCATAAACAACTATTCAATTACTGTTTCCTCTTGAGCTTTTTACCTGAAAAAGCAACAAAAGCTTGACATGTTCAAACAAGGAAGCTTGAGAGTAAGATCCTATGCTGCTAAAATTGAAGAGTTCAGACCAGATAGTTGGATATGCTCACAAAGAGAGAGAAAGTTTGTAAATTATAGAATAGGCTGCAATGCATCTACAGGAGAAACTGTTCAAGGATAGGTTTGATATTGCTACTAATAACATGTTGGATGGAGTGAATTGGAACTGCTTCTTTTGCAAAGGACCTGGCCATGTTGTAGAAGAGTGCCTTGCAAAAAAGGAGGATGTAGGGCTAAGAGGTATCATTGTGCAGTATAGAAGGATGATGTGGCCTCACAGAACTCCTACACAGAGGACAGAGACATGTTATTATGAGATATTGTCTTGGGCAAGAAACAAGTCACTTTTCAAAAGTATGACCAATGTTCAGTCCCAGTACTATCAGAAACAAGATGGCAAAGTTTCAAGCCCAGATTGAAGAATTACATTGCACACTGTTGACTGTAGAACAGCTTATGCAAGCCCAAGATGAGGAGAATGATCATTGGAGTTATAGGTCATAATATGTGACAACATGCACCCAGGAGCAGCAGGGTTTCCAGACAATGAACAATGTGTTGGCAGAAAGGCAATCAATAATTGAAGTAATGATGTTTGAAATCATATTCCCATCTCATCTGTCCACCATTTGAAATTCATCATGATTGTCATGTTGAGCTCAAATTTTGCCACAACACTGCTTCCAAGTATTTCTGCACATGCAAACCATGACCTCAGCTTGACTTGCAAACAAGCCAATTTCTCCTGGTAAGTTTCAAATATGTATCACATGAATATGCACACAAGGCTGTAAAAGACTTGCAAACCAAATTTAGTGCCTTTTTTATTTGGACTTCTAGCCAAAAACCCTCTTCCTGAAACACCTGAAAACTGTGATTCATTAAAAGATGGCTGAATAGCATGAAATCTCCCATGAACACTCTATGTGATGTCATTTTTCCATGGATACCATGAACCATGACAGGAACTACCCAATCTTGGCTTGAAAACACTCCAAAAGCTTTGCAGATCATGATACAGCAACAAATCTGGAATTGCAAACAAGTTGATCAATCATGATCCAGAAAATGTTAAGTTGCCTGTTTTCTTTTAAGTACCACTTTGCTTGGAGGATAGAAAATGATAGACATTCACCTTCTCAGTGAAGTATGAACCCTGACATCTCAGATGGCCCCAAGTCTTCCATCAATCCTGACTGACATTGCTTCCAAGTGAGTGGAGATAGTTTACAACATGCTCAAATGTAGTCAATCAAATTGCAGAGCAGGTCCACCTGTATAATTCTTATTTGTACACTCTCCAGGATTGATTGACTACCAACCATGTTTCCTGTGGCTTATTGTAGTCATACTTGTCTGGTTCCTTTATGGTATTATGATGATGCAAGTTTGTCAGTCATCAAAATCTTATATATTTCTATTTCTATTGACCAATCTTCAGATGTTGACTATCAATTGCTCCCAAAAGATAAACTCAAAATCAAAGCATTGGGTAATCTGTTTGCAATCTAACCTGCTAAACTCCATCAATTATTTAGTCTACAGGATGTTCTTACTAGATACCTTACAGTCAGTACTTGTTGCTGCGGATGTGTTCCATTGGTTTGCCCATGGCTCTGAGAATATGAATTCACTCATTCAACCTGTTACTGCTCCTTTCAATGCACCCATATTGGAAGGAATCATGGCTCTTGTTGAACAGACCTTCTTCTGGCTGGTGCTTATGGGTCCTGCACAAATCATGGTGGTTGTTTTCTCTGTCAGTGGTGGCCAGATCATCACCAGCAAGGAAGTTCCTCCAAAACTCAAACCTAGTGACTCTGCCTCATTTACTGCATGGAGCTCCAATCAGCTTCATAATGACCATATGTGATATGTTTAACAAGAGTGAAGTAATTGATGCCTTCAAAGCATTCAAGGTGGGAATGGAGCTACATACCAGAAAGAAGATCAAATGTATCCACCATGACAAGCAAGGCAAGTACATGTCAAAGGATTTCCTATGCCTCTGCAAGTCTGAGGGTATACAAGTTGAGTTTACTAGTACTGGAACTCCTCAGAAGAACAGCATAGCCAAGAGATTGAATAGGACAATAAAGGAAAGGGTCACATCAATGCTTACAGAATCCAACCTCCCTGAAAGCTTCTGGCCATATGCTGTGAATACATGCAGACATGTCCACAACTACACTATTTGAGGGTATAAAATGCAAGAAGCCACAAATCAGGCATCTGCATGTTTTTGGATGTGCCACCTATATGATTGTTGACAGCAACAAAAGAAAGGGTTTGCAAGGCCACACCCTGTCTGGAATTTTTGTTGGCTACCCTAGCAACCAAGTTGAATAGCAAGTACATATCAAGTACAAGAAAAATTATTGTGTCAAGGGACATTGTCTTTGACAAGTCTCACTTCCCCAGCCTTTCCTCATCAACCACAGCTCAACTGCCACACCCTCAGTTTTTGACAATCTTTGAAGACTGTATCTTTGATCTGGACATGACCCTCACCCCCATGCCACTGTCAAGACTGCCTGCTCAAGCAACTGAACAGCCTGTGGAGAACCCTTTCAACAATATCAAACCCCTTATCCCAGTTACTGGCTTAGAGGAGGAAGAAATGGTGGGAGCTGATGTTGGTGTACTGGTCCTACCACAAGCAACCACTCAAGCACCCTGGCAGCCTTGTCCCCTCCCTTCACTGTGTGAACTAAGCTGACAACCACAAGTGCCTGCCTGTGGCCCTAATGCCAGCTATGACAGTGCCATCCAATGCCAAGAAAACCATGAATCCCCCTCACTTCATGAGTCACCACCACCACCCTCTCTGCCTCTTCCTCAGCTGAGCCAGCCCCTTTGGAATGTTGTGGTCAGGGACTCTGATGATTGTGGAGAACAAGAAGTACACCTCACCTTGAACACTGATTTGGATAAGGTCTTACTCTTCTATGCTCATCTCATGCCTCTTCTGCACAGGTAGAACGGTGCTGAAACCAGCTCATCCTCACCTTGCCTTTGGCCCAATCAATCCTTGGGGTTGTGCTTGTGAAGCCAAGTGAAGCCAAGGATCATGTCTGACAGCAAAGACAGCATGCTCCACATGCGTGCAATAGTACAAGACTAGGTCTACAATAGAACAGATAGATCCAGCCTCATTATGACTGCCATCAATGTTATACACAGGGATGGGGTGGGTGAGAGAGTGCATGGTGGGACAGTGTCACTCCACATATGTCACATAGATGAACAGTCCCATGGCTCCACTGTCAAGCAGGGCCAAGATGTTACATATCTGTTTCATGTCTGTCATCTCAACCTCTATGTCTAGGTGCAAGGAGTTGGGGAATGGCATGGCAGCCACAATGTATCAACAAGGGAGATGTCACTCCCAGGCAGAGAGATGACAATGGGACATGGAGGGAGGAGAAGGCACCTCAGCTGAGTCTTTGGCTGGAGGGATATCTTGTATGGTGTAGAGGGTGCTATCAGTCTCAGGTTCAGTCATAGAATCATCAGTAGGAGTCAATGTATTGGGAGATTCTACAGACAAACAAGTGAACCAATTTGTACCAAGTGGTGAAGGCATACAACTCATCTGTCACTTGACTAAAAATCCTCTTTGGCCTCAGGGAGGGAAACAGTGGCATTCACCACTTTCTCTGAGGGGGGCTCCAGCACTGCTGTATCTAGCAAAGGTGCACCCCATGGCATCCTTTGCAGCAAGCAGCTGCATCAGGAGCTCCTCCTGCTCCACTGGTGACAGGTACCAGACCTCCAGGCCCTAGGGACAGTAATGTGCAAAGTAGCTGGGCTTCCCACACCTATGACAGAGCAGAAAGATGGAAGAATGCTGTTGAGAGGCATCAACATCCATAGGAATGCCTGTAGGTAAGGAGCAGGGAGGAGCAGGAACAGAAGCAGATGGGGCTGCCAAGAATGCCTGCCTGTAGTTCAGCGCCACCATGGCCTGCACCAACATAACCAGACAGATGCCACAACCCCAGGGCTGAGACCTGACCTTGGGACCTAGCTGGAGGATAGTATATAAACTGTAGAGTATCATATGAGTCAGTAGTCTTGATATTGCCATAGTCTCTGCCTTAGTTTTTGTGTTTTCTCCTCTATCTTGTCTTGTCTCTCATATCTTGTCTCTGTGCCTTATAATTTGCTTCCATGACTCGTGCTTCTGTTCTATGATCTGTATTTCCATTCCATATCTTTTCCTCCACCTCTCTATCTCTTGTTCCATATCTCTTCCTCTACATCTTTATCACTAGTTCCATATCTCCTATCACTTCCCAGTTCCCTAATCAATCTATTTCTCACCTGTTCCACACTCGTCTCTATTCATTCCTGGACTTATCTCCTTTTCCAATCAATCTCATCTTCCCTTTTCTACTTTATCTCATCCTTTAACTCAACTTCCCAAACTTGTGCTCCTCAATTCTGGAGCACTCCTGTCATTATGTGCGTCACTACTTTATAACCCCAGAACTTCCAGACTTTGTCCCAGACTCCCCATAGCCTCACCAGAGCCTCCACTAAGCCCTGGACTTGTACCAAGCCTCTCAAGCTTGCCTGATAAGGACTTGCCAGTGTAGCTGAGTCCCTGTTGTCAGCGGGACCTGACATAATATCAAGACTCTACCTTACCCCGTACTTGATGGCTACATACACCTATGCCTACTACTTCTACGGCCAATCCATCCCCAAGGCCTTGTACGCCATTAACTCCTCCCACACCCCTTACCCCACACCATCCATCAAACACTACCCTGCCCTACCCCCACATTACTGGGCCCCGGACTCAAACACCATGCCATACAGACCCTTAATCAGTCAGGGCCGCAAGCAATCCAAGCGAAGCGAGGATTGCGAGTTGATAAGCTGTGAGGTGGCAAATGCAACTACTTTGTAACCCCAGAACTTCCAGACTTTGTCCCAGACCCCCCATAGCCTCACCAGAGCCTCCACTAAGCCCTGGACTTGTACCAAGCCTCTCAAGCTTGCCTGATAAGGACTTGCCAGTGTAGCTGAGTCCCTGTTGTCAGCGGAACCTGACATAATATCAAGACTCTACCTTACCCCGTACTTGATGGCTACATACACCTATGCCTACTACTTCTACGGCCAATCCATCCCCAAGGCCTTGTATGCCATTAACTCCCCCCACACCCCTTACCCCGCACCATCCATCAAACACTACCCTGCCCTACCCCCACATTACTGGGCCCCGGACTCAAACACCATGCCGTACAGACCCTCAATCAGTCAGGGCCTACCTCTGGACTGGCGCTACAACCCCAGGCCAATTCACCCAGGGACATATCCTTGGACCCTACCTGGCAGGTTGCCCAAAACCCCACCCAACACATGGGGCCCTGCCAGCGCCGCATTTGTTGCTCCAGGACCCTACCCCGCCTACCCAGCCCAGTCCAAGAGCCTCTCCAACACCATCCACCTCCAATGCTCTTGACCCACTGCAGCTCCACCGGCACACACTTCTTCCTTCCCTCTTGCACGTCAGCAACGGGTCAAGGCCTATGTGCAGCAGCACAATGATGTTCTGTGTTTTCTGCATATTACCCCCACTACCTTCTCCTAGCATACGTGTGCTCTCCTTATTAGTTTAGGGCAACTCAACGTCTCCGGCACTCCAGAACAGTGGGCTGACCGCCTCCTTGATTTCCACAAGAGCTACCAGAAGGATAATCTTCCCAACAATGTTGCTAACATGCTCTGGGTGGACGCCGCCCTCCAGGCTGAGCTCCTGGCCCTGGTTAACAAGATCCATACTAGCCCCATGCCAAGATGCTTTGAGGAACCCATTGACCTCGCCCACTCCTTTGATGTGCAACAAGATGAGCCGACCCAACCTTGGGACCAGGCCCCACCCCCAATCCAGCAACAGCAGCAAGAACTCAATGCTGCTTCTGCAACCCTCCAGTCCATGAACCTGGAAGGGGGCCTTTTCAACCAGCCTGCCGCTCACACCATTGGTCTCATGTTGCGTGCCAAGGCCCACTCCATCCCCAGCATCTTCCACACCTGGGGCCAGTCAGAGCAGGCCCCACCTCCCCATGCTGAGCCTGTGCCACCTGCCCCTCTCTGTGATGAGGCCACATCCCCACACTTTATCCTACATTGACAAGCCCGCACCCCC
>QGOB01001589.1:0-12616 GCA_003313055.1 Termitomyces sp. MG145
CAGAGATGCTGTAGATGAGCAGAAACTTGTTCCTCATCATATTCCTGGATCAGAACAAGTTGCAGATTTACTCACCAAACCACTTCCTTTGCCAAAAGTAAAGTTTTGTAGAGAGAAGATGGGAATTTATTGAATAATTGGAGATATGCTGGTTCAGGGGGGAGTGTTAAAATGTGCTATACATTTCCAAAGTTCACCACCATACCCATCTCTTTCCATTCTGTCAGTTCAGCTTGCTTCCATTCTGTCATTCCAGCTTGCTTCCATTCTGTCACTCCAGCTTACTTCCATTCCAGCTTTCTGTTACTATTGACAACTTCCATTCCAGCTTGCTGTCACCTCTGACTGCTTCCATTCCATTCATCTGTCACTTTGATTACTTGATTCATTCACACACTCTTAGTATATAAGGTAGTTAGTTTTACCTGGAGTCCTCAGTTTCTGACTTTGGATTCCAGGTGTGTATTGCAACTTATATTCAATGCAATCTAGTTTCTGACTTTGGATTCCAGCTTTAGTGACAATACTGTCCCCTGTGCTTGCCTGTCTTCAACAGAGGCGGGTGTGACGGAGAAGCACTGGGGGAAGTCGGGGGATGGAGAGCTGCCTTCAGATGACGGTCTCCCCGCGCCCTAAAACTTTTTTTTTTCTTTTTTAGTTTTGTCTTTATTACAATCGGAGACTGACCCCCTTAAGGAGTCTTTTTAAATAAACGATTTTCTTGGAGTATGGGTCGACTGGTAAGATAGCGGTCTAAAAATGAAATGGATAGCGAAAGATTGAAGCAAGAGGGGAATAAACGTTTTGAAAAATAAGATAAACGCTCAGTAAATCATCATGGCGCTTGCGCAAGGTCGCTTAACGACTGCGTCTTAACGAAAGGTGGTGGAAAAAATCGAAGCAAAAGAACCAAAAGAAAGACAAAGGGAAAAGATAAACACTCAGTTGGTCATCATGGCACTTGCGCAACGTCGCTTAACGACTGCGTTTTAACGAAAGGCGAATGGGGAACGGTGGTGACAAGTTAAAAAAAAGAATAAGTAGAGGGCTTAACAGTTATGTGTGTATGTCGGAAAGCGTAGGTAGAAAGAAAGTCTATGATGGATAGAAACGGAGTAAGTAAAGGTGAAACAATAGAAAAGAAACAATAGAAATAAGGCTTATCGAGAGCCATTAAGGTTTTCGGGGAGTTTATAGCGGTGAGTGGGGTGTATAGTGGAAATGGTGTTTTCTACTCTTCTTCGGCGGCATTGTCTAATGATTTGTCAGGATTAAGGGGGTCTTCGTCATCGAGTAAGTCGGTTTCTTCTAGTATTCTTAAACGGTTGGTATTGATGTCGAAGGCGTTGGTAGGGAGAGGGATGTGGTCGCGGGCGAAATAAGGGACTAGGCAAAAGGCGGCTACTGGCCGGTGGAGTACGGATCCATCTAATTCACAGAGAATGTAAGCGCCTCCACGGTTACGTGAGATTACCACTAGCGGTCCTAAGTATTGAGGTCGCATCTTCTTGTTATGGGTGACTTCAATGCATGTATTCCTCATCAATACTAGGTCTCCTTGCTTGAAGTCATAGTCTCGAATGGTAGCGGCGTGCTCTTGTTCGAAACGGAGAGCCGCTAACCGGCGGGCAGTAAGGATGGTATCGTGTAAACGGTCGAGGTCGGCTTGTCTGCGTTGTAGGTCGATGGTGTGTTGGGCGATGAGGTTGGTAGTCGTTAACAGGGAATCAGGAGGTGGCTGGAGGTAGGTCGCTTCGATGATGTCGGCGGGGAATAGGGGATGAGTACCGGTAGCGGTGTAGTAAGGGGAACAACCCATGCGGCGGTGGACGGTAACGCGTTCTGACCAGAAGACAGAGTAAGCGGCTGAGCTCCACTTGGACTGGTCCCCGTTAATGGCTTTGAAGAGGGCCTGTCGAACGTCAAAGTGAGGTCGTTCGGCGATCCCGTTAGCGCGTTTGTTGTAACCAGATATGCGAATGTGGTTGATGTGGTACTTTTTGGCGAGGTAGGCAACGGCTTTAATGATGGGGGGACTGTTATCGGTAACGATTTCGTTAAGGGCGCCCCAGCAGCAGATGATGTCTTCAAAGAGCCACTTAGCGATAGCGTCGGTATTTTTGCGAGCGAGCATGCGGAATTTGGGATAGTGGATTAGCGAACAGTGTCCTTGGATGATATACTTGAACTTGTTCGAAGGCGGCATAAACATGGTGTCGATGTAGATTTTCCTGAATAAGGCGGCGGGGATAGCGATGGTAGGCGGTATGAGGACTTCGGTCGTTTGGTGAACTTGGCAAATGTGGCATGAGCGAATGTACCAAACGATATCGGCCGCTACCTGTGGCCACCAAAAGCGCTCTAGCAGGGCAGCTCTTGTAGCGAACAGACCGCGATGTCCGAGGTCGTTGTGCATAGCATGCAGGATGCGAAGTCGTGAGTCAACCGCTATGAAGAGCTTGTGCTCACCATTACGATTGCGGCGCCAAAGCTTGCCGTTAGCGAGGAAGAAGCCGCTAGCGTAGCGAAGGAAAGTAGCAAGGGCTTTGTTGTCAAGGTCTGGCAGTCGCTTGAAGTCGGTAAGCCACTGCCAGACGAGTTGAACTCTTTTGTCGCCGGCCAGGGCCTTGGGTGAGCGAGGGACATTGTCGTAGGAAAGGGGGTCGGTAACGGGCGGAGTTGAGACTTTGGTAAGGGGAATGGTGTCATTAATGAATGTTGTTAGAGTCGGACGGTAATGGGCAAGTGGGGGTAAACGAGGGATGGTAGAGGCGGAACGGGCAAGGGCGGTTGGTAACTGAACATGGTGCATGAATCCGTGCATACGATCGATCCAATCTTCGAAGATGTCGTTGTCGGTATCGTCTGGGGGAGGGTCGGTAGGCTGTAACGGTCGTCGGGAAAGTCTGTCGGGTCCATGGAAGGTTCCTTTAATGTGTACGAGCTCGAAGTGGAACATAAGGATGGCCATGATCCAGCGGTTCATACTAGCTGAGGGCTGAATGTCAGGGTTCTGCAGCATACCTTTGATGTAACGGGCGTCGACTTCAATGATAAGGTTCCTAACGCCTAGGAGGTACATGCGTAGCGCCTGCAAGGCTCTGTACAAACCGTAAAGCTCAAGCTTGGGTTGACTGAAGCGGGCTTCGCGCTCGTTAAGGGTGATGGATCTGAAACGGTTATAGCGACGTTGCTTGCAGTTGTTGGTGGTGCACTGGTAAAGGTAGAAACCGACTGCTATGTAGGAGGTGTCAACCGCTAAGATCACGGGATCATCGGATTTGTAGTCGATGGGAACGAGAGGTTTAGCGTCGTGTAAGGCTTTGACGAGGTCTTTCTGGGCATTAAGCTGGTCGGGTCCAAATTCAAAGGGAACGCCAGTACAAGTGAGCTTTGTTAGGTGATGAGCGCGATGGGCGAAGTTCTTAACGAACATCCAGAGGACTCCAACGGTACCTAGGAAGGCACGGACTTCGGTCAGCGACTGGCAAGGGCCCCAGCGGTCCAATAGCGCTAAACAGTTTTCGTCAGGAACTCGGCCGGTAGGAGTGCAAACGTGGCCGAGGATCTTAAAGGTTGGCATGCAAAGGACTAGCTTATGACTGGAGAAAGTGCCACCGCAGTATTTCATGCGCTGAAGGACACGGTTCAGGAGCTCAAAGAACTCCCAAAGCGCTAGACAAATGTTGGGATTGTCAGGATGCTTAGCGGGGGAGCCGTTCACGAGTTTCCAGTCTTTCAGGCCTTTAACGCCAACGTCGTCGATGAAGCTGAGGGCGTTATGGGGGATTTCGGGCTGGAGGATGTGAGTGACGTCGTCATGGAAGATGGGCACAGCGTTAGTCCATCCCATCGGGAGCGTTACTAAACGGAGGGCACCAAACGGTGTCTGGAAAGTCGTTAAGTCGCGGGAGGCGGGATCGATAAGGCGCTCGTCGTAGCCAACGTAGAGATCGAGGGTAGCGCCGCAAATGCAGCCAGCGAAGGATTTGGCAACGTGGTCAGGGAAAGGGGGAATGCCAGAGTGGCAGATCGTGACTTGGTTTAACGGCTCGAGGCTGTGGACTAGACGAAGTTTACTGTTTTTCTTCAAGACACAGAACCAGCACAACCGGTAAGCGGAGTTCGAGGGCTCGTAAACGCCTGCTTGGATCTTGCTACAGATGATCTCGCAGATTTCTTTTTCGAGGCCGGGCGGTATCGGTCGGTTGTGCTGAACCCAAGGAACGTGAGGGATAGTCGGTATGTGGACGGAGGGAAAGAAGTCGGGTCGAAGGCTACCTCGCTCGGAGTCTTCCCAAGCAAATGTGTTTTGTTGCTTAGCAACAAGGTCCACGAGTACGTTAAGCTCGTCTTGGGTAAGAAAGCCGGTATCGTGTTCCTTAACAAAAGTTGCTTTGCGGTCGTCGGTAAAGCGGGGAGTCGGTAAGAAAGGAAGGGGATTAGGATTGAGCTTGGGTATGTTCGCTAAGGGGTCGCCAAGGATATGTTGTTCGATTCAGAAGTCTTTGCTAACATGGCTAGCGATGGGCTTGGTCTTCAACGTGACAGGCTTATATTTCTTCTTGACTTGGACTCCTTTGTGTTTTGGCTCGGCAGCGGCGTAAACGGCTGGGAAGGGGACGTTAATGTAAACAGGGGTAGAGATGGTATCAAGCATTCCAGATGCTTGGCCAAGAATAGATGGATCGGAGAGACTAGTGGAAATGAAATAAGAGCGCAGTGGGATAACGGTCTCGGAAAGGTTGCTAGCGGTCGCATATAGATAGGCAAGAGAGAGATTGTCAGAAACTGTTTTTGGGTTTTCTAATATTTCTGAATCGAGCGGGGTATGTGATTGCACTATAACGGAGTGCTTTTGGTGGTCATAGTCGAGGACAACCGCTAAGTCTTCCTCAGAGTCGCTAACCATGGGGATGGTGGCAAAAGCAACGGGGCGGCCCGGCGCTATACTTAGGCTGAACCCTTTGTGGCTTGTGCTGACCGCGGGGAAACGTAGGGATAGTGCGACGAAGGCTGGTATTGGGGTCCGTTATCGTGATCGTGGTTTCCGTTTTGCTAAGTGTATCGATGGTACTCTTGGTTAAGACATCGAAGGGACGACCGAGCAGGATATCATAAGCAGGCGAGCGCAGGATGTGGATCTGAAGGTACAGGGTGATACTGCCAACAGTGCAAGGGATGTTACGAGCTAGACCGAGGGATTTGTCCATAGTACCATTAGCGCTCTGCATGTTCAGGATGATGCTGGGGTCGTAGGAGATACTGAGATAGTTAGCGACTTCTGCAGACATGGAGATGATCTGGGAGCCGCTATCCGCTATACTTTCAATTTCCTTGCGGTTATCGACCAAGAGCATGATGGACTGGATTGACTGGGATTCCTGAGCGACCGTTAATGTAACCGGCTCCTCACCAGGTGGTAGCGACTTGATGTATGCTTCCACTGGGTTGATCGAGGTGACTTGGGCTCTAGCGGCGTCGGTAAGAGGAGGGTTGGCAGCGGAGGTGTCGTTTAGGGTAAAGAAGGGCAGAGCGTTGTCAACGATATTGGTAGACTCTTGGAAGGCAGTGATGTTAGGAGGCACGGTCCATTTAGGAGTAACGGCGTTTCTGAACTGGTTCCGGAGGTCGTTAGAGAGGGAGCAGAGTTTGCCGACAGAGACGGTAAGCTTGGTCTGAAGAACCTGGTCAAATACCTGCTTGGACTGTTCGATATCGTAGATGGGGGCCGTACTCTGGTAAGCAGCGTCAGGCCGTTTGTCAGGAGCACCAAAGTTTTGATTAGTCGGAGGCTGGTAGCGAGACAAGATACCGGAATAGGGGTGGACTGGGGGATTGACTGTGGGAATGTGGTTAACGACTGGCGGCTCAGGGACTTTAGCGGTACTGGTAGCGGAGGCAGAGGCAGGACATTCGTTAGCTACAGGGGGACTGGCGGGAGAACTGGTAGCAGCAGAGTCATTAGCGGCTTTAGGGGGAGCCAGTCAATATCCCTTAGCACGAGGGATCTCGATACCGTCAAAGACTTCCGCTGGGCGGCGTAGAGCGTAAAGTTCCCGTTCTAAGGCAGCGACGCGTTCTTCCCTAGATAACGTTCCTGGGCTAGCGGTTGCCGGTTGCAAGACTTCATGAATAAACGTCTGGGATATGCCTTGGAGTTGTTCCGCGTCAGGGTTAGCATTAGTGCTGAGTCGGCCGGTAAGAATCTGGTTGGGGTTGAGCTGGTGCCATTCGTCGACACGTTCCATATAGAGCCGTTTGCCGACGTAATTGGGGATCATAGCGCCAGATGGTAGGACAACCTTGCCTTCATGGTTCCGACGGATTTTGCCTTGACTGATGAAGCTTTTGAGCTTAACGCAATTGCCTCGTACCATTGTGTGACCGGTTTTGCCGCAGAAGTGGCAACTGTCGCTAAGAGGTCGAGAGGCACGGGGCTGAGAGCTGTTACTGGCAGCCAATGCAGCCATCTTTTCCTCCATACGTGCGAGAGCGTTAACAATAGTGGCGGCGGCAATGTCGAGAGGTTCCTTTTTAATGATAGTGGTTGGTACAGGGGCGGGGGTGTTAACGGTGGGAGTCTTAGCGTTAGCGGTCGTTGGTTTCTTCGAAGTCGTGGCGGTGTTGGTACCCTTCAGAACCCATTTGGCAGCTTCAAAGACTTGTTCTACCTCATAGGGGTCCTCTGGGTGATGGTCAGGAAGGGTGATTTCTAAACGGCGGACGAGTTTGGACCATAACAAAGTCGGTATGCCTTGCTGGAACAGACGGCGTTCCTCGTTTCAATAGATTTTGCTTTTAGCCAGGAGCCAATGCGCCAGGCGCTGGAAGTCCCTATAGTAGTCCGAGAAGTGTCCAAGAGTAGAGATACCGGTCAAGAAAGTCTGTTTTACAAGTTGCTCGAGATCCTGAAGAGTGTAACAGGCAGATTCTTCAGCGCCAGGATATAAACGAAAGACTGCTACTTTCCACTCGGCGTAGGTATGGTCGCTAAACTCTGGCAAGCCAAGCCAGGTCTCCGCGGTGTCATACAATACATACCGGGCAGCGTATTCCTTTTTCTGATTATTGTCGTTAACGGCGCAGTCCGCTAAGAGATATTCGAGCTCGCGGAAATACTGGGCAAGCTCTCGGGGGCAACTCTCATCCCATTTAGGTGCGGTAGAGTCATTACAAGGGGGCATATGGCAGGAAAGGCAGGCGTCACCCATGGCGGTAGGGTTAACGGGTGTCGGTAAGGGCGTAGAGGATTGAACTGGGGAATAAGGGTCTGGGGATAACGGTGGTAGCGGTGCATCAAGGAAGTTGTCGATGTGATGGCCTGGGAAGTTCTCTAAGAGTTCGGTAACGTCGAGAAGTTCCCTAGTGGTAGCGAGTTCCTCTTCAAGGTTATGAGGTGGAGTCGTTAAGGGTGTTAACGGCGAAGGTGGGGGAATGTCAAAAGGGATAACAGGGAGCGAAGCTTCAGTAACGAGACGTAAGTGGTTTTTGGCCTGGAGGCAAGTTTCCGGTGGAATTTTGCTATAGAACCCCTTGCAGTGGGCTCCAAAATGATGCGCTGACTCACCGCCTAGCTGCCATGCAGGAAACAACCAACAAGACCAGCTAGATAGGGATAGCTAGCAAGTAGTAGCGTTACGTGTGTGTGAGAGGAGTCAAGCAAAGTCCCAGAAACCCGGTAAGGAGATGAGTGGTCGGAGTCGGTAAGGAAGTGTGAGAGAGCGGTAAGAGATAACGGTGCGGCCGCTAGTCCCAAAAGGTCGTTAAGGGATAGCGGAAGAGTTAACGGAAATATACAAGCCGCTAGCCATAAGCGCTAGCGTTTAACGAAGGCAAAATGAGGGCACCCGTATGGTGCTTAACAAAAGCGAAGCAAGGGCGCCCGTATGGCGCTTTAACGAAGGCGACGAGTGCTAGTCCAACAATATGGTCGGGCTAAGCACGAGGAGCAAAGTAGACTGGACTGGGTAATCCCAAATCAGCCGTTAACGAAGCAAGAGCGTGAACGGGATCTTAAGCGTAGTCTGAAGTGGGGACTAGACTCTGGTACGATTCGATGATTTGTAGCTACTGACAGGGCAGTATTTATAGGTAAGTAAGACGGTAGATAAAAGGGGAAACCGGTAATAGGTAGTAAACGTAGCGGGTTGCATGTGATAATGTGATAATGTATGCTGGGAGTAAGGCGATAGGGGAACCAGTAATAGACAGTAAGCGTAGCGGTTGCATGTGATAATGCGCATATGTAAGGTGGTAAAAGGGGAAACCAGTAAGAGATAGTAAGCGTAGCAGATGCATGTGATAATGCATGTCGGGGGCCGTAGAGGGGGGGCCTGGATTGTCGCAAGGTCGGCTGGGTCGTTAAGGGAAAGGTTGGTATCAGTCAGTGTCGTTAGCGGTCGGTCGGTAGCGGTCACGTGCTGGGGTCACGTGCTTGGTTCAACTTGTCGGTGTTGGGCAGCCAGCGCTGACCGGGGCGTATCACCGCTGGCATGAGTGTTATTCCTCGTGGTTGTGTAGTTTGTTCTGATGTGGGTTCCAGAGGTCGACTTGCAGACCCCTGGGGCTGGTCCCTCGTGGTCAACACTTCCTGCGGCTCCCCCTGTGGCTCCTCCTGTTGCTCCAGTCACCCCCCTCAGGCCTCAGGTACCCCAAGAGGCTGCAATGGCAGGGCAGCTCACAGATGTGTTGGCCCAGGTCCAGGGTCCCCCGACTCCTGCATGGTGTCAGGCGCATGGTCCGGTAAGTAGCCTCCTGGCGGTGGGTTCCCTCAGCTGACTCCGGGGGCCCTAGTGCATTTTCTGTGCTTGCCAGGGAGAACCTTGCAAGTTTGTGGCGCTGGAGGTAGGGTCACAGCGGGATTCTTTGGTGTGCAAGGCCTGCTGGGCCTGCCATGAGAGTTGCTCAGTGTCGTGGCTCTGGAGGGCCACTTGTGTTGCAAAGGAGCAGGGGTGGGACGTGGGGTGGGTCCTGGCGCAGATGGTGGCCACTCCAAGGTTTTGGGTGGTGGGGGAGGCCAGAACAATACTGGGGCATGTGCGGGGGGTTTGTCAGAAGTCAGGGGGGAGTGGTGCAGGGTCTGGGGCTGTGGTGAAGGTGGGCCTGCCACGAGGAGCACAGAAGGTGTCGGGGGCGGGTTCAGGCAAGAGGCGGGTGCCCTCCCCTGCGGGCTGGCCCCCCAAGCGTTCACAAAGGTCTCCTTCCCTCAAGGCTGGCCCCCCGGGGGAGCATGTGTATTCCCCTTGGACTGGGAGGCTCATGGGCCCTGCATCCCTGGCAACAGTCCCCGGGGTTTTGGTGGCAGAGGAGGCGGCGCATTGGCGGGTGGAGGCTCTGAATGGGGGAGGTTGAGTGGAGAGATGCAGAGTTGCTGGAAGTCCAGAGGGAGCGGGACGCGGCTAGACAGGAGGGGGTGCAGGAGATCCAGGCGGAGTTTCAGGGGTTGTGGGGAGAGTGGGATGCAATGAGGCGGGAGTTGGAGGTGGCCATGGGGGTGGTGAATAACCAGGCAGTGGAGGTGCGGGACCTCCGGGCATGCATCCGGCAACTTGAGGGCGCCGCAGTAGCTTCCCAGGCATGCCTGGCAATCCCATCATTCCAGTCTGAAGTGTTGGAAAGGCGAGTCACAGAGGTGGGTGCTCTCTGAATTGAGAGGGTGGCAGTGGTCTGGAGGCAGGATTGGGCTTTGTGGGAGGTGGCTGTGGGGCTGGGCGAGGCAATGCATGAGTGTTCCAGTTTCAATTCCCTTGCTAACTAACCTGGGTTCTTAGGCTGGGCATGGGAGCACCGTCTCCTGCTGGACGCTTCCTCGACAGTGTTTGCATCCCTCCAGGAGGGTCTGTCCCAGCTCCAACATCTGCCACCGCTGGAGGTCAAACATGGCATGGCACAACTGGGGCAGGTGCTGGTGGGACATTGTTGGCAGAACGCGGTAGCTCCGGGGACCTGGTTGGACGTGGTGGTGGAGGCTGGCAAGCCCTTACCGCGTCAGAAGGACCATGTGGCAATTGTGGCAGCTCAGCTGGAGGCGGCAATGTTGGTTGAGGAGGTGGCGGTGCCAGAGGAGGAGCAGGGTGCTGAGGAGGGGGTCGAGTGAGCAGGGTAAGGGGGTGCGTCAAAACCTTCCAGAGGATTTTGAAGGGTCTAAAGTGCTTGTGATCAAACTTTGGGGAAGGTCAGCGGGTTTTGATGTTGCATCGGTCAAGCCATACGAGAGTTCCGGGAGGCCAGTCAGGAGTGGGTTCGCGGCGGGAGTCGGCATGCTTGGTGTAGGCTTTGTGTGTTGATTTCTTCCCGGAGGAATTTGTGGAGGGACCGGAGATCTTGCGCAACTTTGTGGGCGACATGCAAGGGTATGTTGTCAAGGGAGAGGGTGAGCCGGGGGTGGTAGCCCTTGTTGGCGTAGAAAGGGGAAACTCCAGTGGCGGGGTGGGGGGTGTTGTTGTATGTGAACTCCACCAGGGGCAGGTCATGCCACCAATTGTCCTGCTGGTAGTTGATGTAGAGGCAGAGGTACTGTTCCAGGGTCTGGTTCACGCGTTCAGTCTGTCCGTCGGTCTCCGGATGATAGGTGGTGGATAGATTAGTTTTTATTTCCAAGGCCTTGCACAGAGACTGCCAGAAACTGGGAGGTGAAGAGGGGACCCCGGTCAGAGATGATGTCGTTGGGGAGCCCATGCTTGGAGAACACATGTTTGAGGAAGATCTGGGTGAACTCCAGGGCATCGTCAGTAGTGTGGCACACAATGAAGATGGCTTGTTTTGTGAGGTGGCAGACTACCACGAGTATGGCATCAAAGCTGTCGGAGTCAGGGAGTTTGACGATGTGGTCCAGGGAGATCAACAACCAGGGGCGGCGGCTGATGGGGAGGGGTTTAAGCAGACCGTAGGGGCGGTGACAGAGGACTTTGGCCCGGAGGCAGGATTTGCAGGCTCGGACATACCAAGTGACGTCGCGCTTGAGTCCGGGCCAGAAGTAAGTCCGGGAGATGAGCTGAACAGTCTTATGGATTCCTGGGTGTCCCCGCAGCTTATGGTCATGATGTTGTCGGAGGATGTCGAGACGTATCTTTTTGTGATTGGGGCATAGATTCAACTGTCCCAGAGGAGGAGGGAGTTGTCAGGGGATAGGGTGAAGGCTGACAGGGTTGGTGGAGCGCCTTCTGGAGTGTTCTGGGGGTCGTGCTGAGTGAAGAAGTGGTCTGGGGGTGAGTTGCGGATTTGGTGTAGGATCCCTTCTTCGTTCATGATCAGCACGGCGCAAAGGTGCTCCAAGGGGATGACAACTTGGTGGTTGAAGGAGTTCCACTCCGCTTCAAATGACTTTTTTGGGTAGATGTCCGGTCGTTGGGTGAGGGCATCAGGTTTGGTTCCGAGGCAGCTGGGGTGGTAGTGGATGGTGAAGTCATACTCCGAGAGGGTCTCCGACCAGCAGGCTTGGCGGCAGCTGAGCTGCTTTGTGGTCATGAAGTACTGGAGGTTGTTGTGATTGGAGTAGACTTGGATGCAGTGAGGTGCTCCTTTGAGGTAGGCCCGCCATTGCTTGAAGGCTTCGACTATGGCAAGCAGCTCCTTGTCATAGATGTTGTAGTTGAGCTCTGCCAGGATCATTGAATGTGTGTAGAAGGCGACGGGGCGGAGCTCGCTGCTGCCAGGATCCATTTGCGAGAGGATGCTGGCGATGGCATAGTTGGAAGTGTCGCATTCCAAGACAATGGAGAGGGAGGGATCGTAGTGCCGAAGGATCGGGGTGGAGGTGAAAATGGATTTGAGGAGTTCAAATATGCTCTGGCACTTGCTGTCCCAATTCCATGGAGTGTCCTTCCAGGTGAGCCGGTTGAGGGGTTTTGTGATGCTGGAGTAGTTATCTATGAACCGGCAGTAGAAGTTGGCGAATCCCAGGAAGGACTGTACCTCCTTGACGTTCCGGGGTGGTGGCCAGTCGAGGATGGCCTGGATCTTGACCGGGTCCATGTGCACTCCATCCAGGGAGACTATCACACCCAGATACTCTACCTCCATGACGTGAAAGGCGCACTTCTCCAGTTTGGCATGGAGGTGGTATCCCCGGAGGCATTCCAGGACCTGGCACACATGCTCCCAGTGGTCATCAAGGGAGTTGGAATAGATGAGGATATTGTCGAGGTACACGATCATGAAGACATCGCTCATGTTGTGAAAGATGTCATTCATGAAGTATTGGAAGGTAGCGGGGGAGTTGGTCATTCCGAAGGGCATGACGAGGTATTTGAAGAGTCCATAGCGGGTGCAGAAGGCAGTCTTCCACTCATGTCCCGGAGCTATGTGCACATTGTTGTAACCCGACTGGAGGTCTATTTTGGTGTAGATTTTGGCACTGCAGAGATGGTCGACAAGGTTGCCAATGAGGGGGAGGGGATGCCGGTTCTTTTTGGTGACTTTGTTGAGTCCCCAGTAGTCAATGCAAAGTCAGAGGGAGCCGTCCTTCTTTTTTGCGAATAGCACGGGCACTCCGGCAGCAGAGTTTGAGAGTCGGATGAATCCCTTGCCCAGCATCTTGTCGAGATAATCCTTGAGGGCACAGAGCTCCACTTTGGACATATTGTAGACCTTGCCAAATGGGGGGGAGGTACCT
>QGOB01001591.1:0-19731 GCA_003313055.1 Termitomyces sp. MG145
GCAAACCGCGGCTGAACACCGTCCTCACTCGAGAACAGGCTAGTCGACGACGCAGCCGACGACGCGGTGAAGCGGTTGTAGTATTTAGGCTGGGGAGGCCTTGGGAGCATCATCAATAAATAAATCCTCTCTCACTTAGGTCTCAGTTGCTGTATTCGAAACGAAGGACAGAGAAAAAGGAAGGAGGGCGAGTTGGCACTCGGAGACGGGGAGGGACAGCAAGAACTTGAAAAGTGGGGATCAAAAGATGAATGAATCACTGGATGGGTCGACATGGGCGGGGGTACACGTAAAGGATAGATAGATGGTTACAATAACAAAAAGCGATGTCAATCCGTCATCAAGTGACAGTATCCAAGATCCAGAAGAGTCGTGGAAAAGAGAGAGAGAAAGAGAGAGATCTAGGAGGAACATAGAAGACTATTCGAGCCGTATTTTCCCAGGCGGTATCAATCCATAGATCATAACACCCAGCTAGCCAACCAGCTAGCTATACTTAGTTCGGAGCTCAAGATCTCGATGCAGGCCAGCGTTGGATACGACCAACTCAAACCATCGGGAACAAGTAATGGGCAATCAATCTCCACAGAGCACGAGCACGCTGTCACAGGACATCAAGGCACACACATATCCAGCCTTGAAACACGTCTCCGTCTCTTTCCATAACATACAAGTTTGTCGTCATCGAATGGCGGAAAGGAAAGAAAGAAATATGTATGTATGTATTTGCGACGGGTTTCCAAATTTTATGATGCGGCGCGATCATCTACCCCGCCCCAACGAAATACATGAATCCACCACCAACCTCACACCACCAACTCCACCTTCCTACTCTGCGCCACCGCCTCCCTCAGCTCCCTCTTCGCAAGTACAGGACCGACCCAGTCCCTCAAAAACACATCGACCTGCTCGGGCGCGCGGCCGATAAAGCTCGCCGGGTCAAGGAGCGCATCGAGCTGCGCCTTGATAGGATCAAAGTACTCACTCGCGCGGATGCGCTCGATCAAGTCGTTCTCAAGCCCGAGGTTTTTCACTTGATGCGCCGCTTCGTGCGAGAGTACCTGTGTGCATGTGCGGCGTGCAACGCAAATCAAAATCAAAAATCCACGAGATTGAATGAACGAACGACGTACCCTAATATGTTCATGTGCCTCCTGACGGTCCCCGCCCGCCTTGACCATAGCCATAATAACATTCTCCGTCGCCATAAACGGCAACTCCTGCGCAACACGCTTCGCAATAACCTTCGGATACACAACCAAGCCCTCCGACACATTCTGCAGCGTCGACAGCACGATATCGGCCGTCAAGAACGCCTCGGGGAGCGTGATGCGGCGGTTCGCACTATCAACATCGGCGACACGCGTTAGCTGGATCTGGGGTTGGGTAGGGGGATGTGTGGCACCTACCTGTCGTCGAGGGTGCGCTCGAACCATTGGACGCTGGACGTCATTAGGGCGTTTTGGTGGAGAACCATGAGGTGCCGCGAGAGGCTGCAGACGCGTTCGCAGCGCATCGGGTTGCGTTTGTACGCCATCGCGGACGACCCGATCTGTGTCGACTCGAATGGCTCTTCCATTTCCTGCAACGAATGAGTGAAATACTTCGGAACTTGGGAGTTGAGGGGGACTCACCTTGAGGTTGGCGAGGAGGCGGATATCGGTGGCGATTTTATGGGCGGTGGCGCCGAGCGAGGCGAGGGGAGCAAGGACGTCAATGTCTACCTTGCGCGAGTACGTCTGGGAAGTGACGGGGTACGCATACGAAAACCCAGAGAGCTCCGTGACTCTCTTATCCAGATCCTCCACCTGCGAATGTCAATTAATGGACGAGTCACATCCCCACCCCATAAAAACACACGCGCCTTTTGGTGGTCCCCATCGAACAACGCCAAGAAACTAGCCTGGGTACCCGTCGTTCCCTTGACGCCCCGGAACCCAATATCGTCGCGCGCGCGCTGGATGTTCCTGAGATCCCAAAGCAACTCCTGGATCCAGAGCGTGGCGCGCTTTCCGACGGTCGTGAGCTGCGCAGGCTGGAAATGCGTGAACCCGAGCGTGGGGAGCGCGCGGTGCTCTTGCGCGAAGACGGAGAGACGCGATATGAGCACGGCGAGGGAGTTGATGAGGTACGTGAGGCCCGTGCGCAAGAAGATTAGGTCGGCGTTGCTATAGTCGTCCTCTCATTCAGAAAGATTTATGTCATGTGAGAGAATCAACGCACTCTGTCACGTAGCACGATGTCGCTCCGAGGCTGCAGGCCAACAAGCCATGAAATAAGACATGAAAGGATACCGAAAGACGTACTGGATAATACCAGCAGCAGCAGGAGCAACAGACCCAAAAGTGTGAACATGAGCCATAACATCATGACGACGTTTCTTTTCTTCCTGAGCCGCAACCTCAAACTGCTCAGGCGTCAAATGCTGTGTCAAGCCGAATGAGACGACGGCCGATGCGATGATACAGAAGAAACGCACAAGATTGGCCTTCATTTGCTCGATGGCTTCTTCAGAGATAGGCAAGCCCAGTTGACGTTCTGCGACGGCGAGGTTAAGCCAAAGTACACGCCATGTATAGAACCTGTTCTGCAAGACAATGATGATTCGCTACAAGAACGGGGCAGAGTATACGCACTGCGGGGGAGAAAAGATGGGCCATTTCTTTACTGGCATAGCGGCTAAGGAAAACGCGATAGATTAGAATTGAAGACAAACGTAGGGATCAAGTCAAACCTCGACAATGGAGTCGTGTAGGTGTTGAATGCCTCCATTTTTTGTGAAGAGGAAGGAAACAAAATTTCGGACAAATCGGGATAATCTTGGATGTTTTTATCACGTGATGTCTTGTCATTACCACGTGTAGGCAGTCACGGTGTTATTACAGGAATAATACAAGCGGTGAACAAAGAGTACATATCCGGTGTGAAAAGTCCTTCCGATAGAGTCAAGGGTTATGAGAAAGAGCCATGGATGAGGGCATCCCAGGCACTTTTCGACTCGAGGGTCTCCATGAATTTGTTCCTGGGGGTGCCACACGTGGAACCACTGGGGGTCCTTAGAGGGGCAGTGTCGGGAGCACTGCGGGGTTTAGGAGCGTGTAATGGACGAGAGCGTGAGTCGACGGGCGGAGGGAGAGCCAAGACGGGGGGACATTCGTCGGCAGGAGATGGAGTCTGTGCGCTGCTGGTGTGGGGTGAGGCTGGAGAACTGGAAGGCCAAGCGTGGTCCTTGGGAGCGATGAGAAGGGGCGTTGAAGAGGTGAAGTGCTTACGGAATTGCCTAGGCGAGAGGGCGTGTGTGGAAGGTGGATGCCTCGTGGAAACAAATGCTCAGATGGCAAGGCTGGGCTTGTTTGGGGCGGCGGCGGCGGCAAGGCTGGGCTCGCTGTTCCAGACGACGAAGGCGTGAATGAACGTTTCTTTGAGTGTGCAATCAGACTTTTGAATTGTGAATAGGGAAATAATATAACGCACGGGGCCGAGAATGCTGCCCAAAGCAAGTTTAAGACTTAAAGCATCTTTATTGGGGTTGACGTGGCTAGCGTCGTGCTCTGAATGTTTCTCTTCTCTTGGCTGTCATAAACGTTTCAATTCAATACAAAAGACTAGAAACATTTGAAAGCCCACCATCGACGTTGAGAGACAACTTGTGTTTGTAATCCCGGCCCGGGTCAATATAATTCATTCCCGATCATAATCTACAATCGCACCCACGAGATCCTCTGCAGTAGCTTTCCGTGCCACCACATGCACTGACATCCCAATCGAATCCCGCAAATACCCCGCAGTCACACTTCCGATAGCAGCAACTCTCGCCATCCCAAACTCTTCACCCAACATGGGTACGACAAACTCTGCAGCCGAAGGAGCAAAATGTACAATCCACCATCGCTCAAATCCTAATAATGTCTTTGAGAATCCTAATAATAATAATAAAAAAAGTTCACAAAACCTGTGTGGGCTCCAACTCGACTTATCGCGTCGTTCAAGTCCCTCTCGAACGTCCGCGATCCCCGAGTCTCGTACACTTTCAGCGAACGATGCTCGATCCCTGCGTTCCCCAGTATCGATCCCATCGTATCGCGATTTTTATCTCCAGTGAGGTACAGCAGGCGTTTTGGCTTTATAGCTAATTCTTGGATATACCGAGCAAGCCGTTCACCGGTCCCTGTCCACTCCCCACGGATAATCTCAGGAGTATATGGAGTTTGGCCGTACCTCTGGCGCACTTCGGCTACGGCCGACGCAGTAGCTTGACCAACGACATAGAAAGGAGTTGAACTCCAGCTATCTGCAGCGGGAATAAACAACTACATTTTGAAAAATAAAACCACTAAACCTTCCAAAACGCCTTTCCAGCCATCTGCAGGGGGGAATAAACAACTACATTTCGAAAATAAAACCACTAAACCTTTCAAAAGGTCGCCCACAGCGCTTTTCCACGCCTCACACGATCTGGCACTTGTTAAAATGACTCCGTCAAGGTTATCTGCCCTGGGCCCGTTCTTTATGATATCCTTGAGAGCCGCGAGATTCGTTGAGATGGTCTCGAGAACAGGCACAGAGACCGAGTGATAACCTGCTTCGGCAAAACTCGTCTCATATCGATCTTGCCCATGAGACGACGGAGCTCTGAGAAGTAATACATTAGCCATGAGAGACGACGCCGAGATTGGCCTGAATTGGTATTTTGTTTGGCATTGATGGTCAAGCCAAGCATTGTCTTACCCGGTCCATGTAGCCCGTTTCTCCAAAAAAAAAAAAAAAAACACAACACTTTTTCCAAGCATGGCCCAAAAAGAAAAGCCTATCCACTCGCTGTAAGTAAGTCATCATCATCTTCCTCATCTTCTGCAATTCAACATCTGCCATCAGGTTCGCCGGCGCAACAGCCGGAGCAGTCGAAGCGTAAGTCTCGCCAAAAATTCCAAACGACCACAACTTGACTCGAGGGGACGGGGGTCCCAGTTTCATCACATACCCGACCGAATTCGTCAAGACACGCTCCCAATTCAGCGGAAAGGTTCGCATGCATGCATCCTGCTCATCCGCCATACCCACCCACCACAGAAACAAGGGCCGATTGCGATTATCAAGGAGACTTTCCAGACGAAAGGGTTTGTGGGGCTGTATTCTGGGTGCTCGGCTTTGGTCGTGGGCAACGCGTTGAAGGCAGGTGTGCGATTCGTCAGCTATGATCACTTTAAGCAGATGTTGGCCGATGAAACGGTACGTACACCCCGCCTTGAGCCGCGCTCACAGAGACAGAGACGGACTTTCTTTGATCTTCTTGTTCTTTCTCTCAGGGAAAAGTCAGTGCGCCTCGAAGTCTCGTCGCGGGCCTGGGAGCCGGTATGATGGAGGCGCTTTTCGCCGTGACGCCTTCGGAAACGATAAAGTAAGTACATTATCATATATCTCTAGAGTCTATCACATACATCCTGCATCCGCAGGACGAAGCTCATCGACGACGCGAAACGCCCAACCCCACAATATCGCGGACTGATTCACGGAACCGGTATGATCGTTCGCCAAGAAGGGATCAGCGGGATATATCGAGGGCTCTTCCCCGTGGTGCGTAGTCTCCGCCACGAAAAAAAATCATCATCGTTCGGCAACAGAGTATGATATGGACGATGTTGTGTAGATGATGCGCCAAGGCGCCAATTCAGCCGTCAGGTTCACGACATACTCCACTTTGAAGCAGTTCGTCCAGGGCACTGTGCGGCCGGGCCAAACCCTCCCGAGCACCATAACATTCCTGATCGGCGGCGTCGCGGGGCTCGTCACAGTGTACACCACCATGCCATTCGAGTGCGTCCCCACCCCCCAATCGTCTGATATTGAAGTTGATGTGACTCTGTGTCTTTGCAGCGTCATCAAAACGCGGATGCAGTCGCTCGAAGCCCGAACGCAGTACCGCAACTCCTTCCACTGCGCGTATCGCGTGTTCACGGAAGAGGGCATCCTGCGCTTCTGGACCGGGACGACGCCCCGCCTAACGCGCTTGGTGGTGAGTACCCCCGCCCGCCCCCGTGGCGTCGAATTCTAATGAGCTGAGCTTTGTAGCTGAGCGGCGGGATCGTGTTCACGGTCTACGAGAATATAATCAAGATCATCAAGAGCTCTTCGTGAATATATACTCTGGCGGACGGTGTCGGTGGATGAATGAATGGTAGCGCCTCATCTCACTCAAGGCTTGTTGATCGAAGGGTTAATCGCGATTCGGGTACGATCGCAGCGCTGGGATTTTCGTGAGCCTGACCAAACGAATGAGTTTGGGATATTCGTCTCGGGCGTGGGGCTCTGATGGCTGGGTGGAGGCGGTGAAAGGCGGTCATTGTTTAATCCTCAAACTTGGTTTTTAATACATTTCTTGTCTGATTTTGTAATTTGGTGAATTGGGTTAGGAATCAGGGTCGTGGTGGGTGTCGAGGTATTGCCATGGGATTGATTGATCATGCATGCATGCATGGGCCAACTCATCACCTGAATGCATCGATCGATTGATATTCTTCTGTCATTTCTCGTTTTTTATAGGTTCTGAGGGTGAGATGGTGGTGGCCATTTCATTTATCATCTTCTATTGCAATGCAGAGACGCATATGTTTCTCGACTTGTACAGTATATACTAATCCTGTCTTGCTAATCGGGTACGCTCAAACTGTAGCGCTGGACGGGTACCATCAATACCCTTCGCTTGCGGAACACAGAGGATGGGTGAACACAACCTTTAGTCATGTCCCGTGTTCCATTTACCACAGTCGCTACCCAGATGTTTGATCTTGGCAAATTCAATAATGTCTTCCCTGACCCAAGTCATTTCCCTCGTTATAGCGTGTCGCAAAGCTATGCATCATATCAAAAAAAAAGATTGAAAGGTGTGTATGACTCTGGGATGTACTGTGGCCTGCCCAGTTCCATTCATCATGTCCACAAAAGTCTTTTCATTTGATTTTACTAAGCCAATCGCTAGTTGGCCCAGGCCAGTGGATATAAGATGATTGCCCTCCACCCGTATCTGGTTAGAAAGATCCATCCTTGAAGGTGGGGCAAATTGATGCAGAAAAGTGTTATCTTTTGAACAAGGACAATGTTCGCTGCAAGCAGTAGAACACCATTTCTTGGTTGCTGTTGTCAGTGAGTGGTGAGAACAGACCATGATCTTTGTAGTGAAAGCACAACAGCTTGTTGGTTCTTCTCCAGAGCGAAGGTTGTCAGAGATTTAACAGCAGCCACAAGTCGTGATCCAATATTTTCCCGTGTCATGAAGAGTGAGTGAATGTAACAGGTGTACTGATTACATCTTCTGATCGGACATTTCCCTTCGGAGTTGGCCTGGACATTCACAGGAGGCACCGTGGGTCATAAGAAGGCGAAATTTCGCTGCATATTCTCCTGGAAGAGGTCCGAACCTCCAAAGTCTTATCAAAATAAGCCTTTCAAAATCTTGTCAATATTTTGGCAGGCACTCTAATGGTTCAAAGATGGACAAGATAAAATTATCGCATCGCCGTAAGGCATCGTTCCGGTGAATTATGATTGAAATACAGGCTAGTATTGCCCTGTCCGCTGGGATAACCTGAGGACCAGAAATTATTAATCAGTACTAGAAGAAAAAATATGGCTGCCTTGCCTCAGCCACCAGGTCGGATCTTGGCGAATATATTTTTGGCTAACTCATGGATCGTGCGAGATTTGCCAGTCCCCCTGATGACTGGATAATCGGTATTATCCGAGCTTAGGGTTTCTGAGACTCCACATGGTTTAAGATTAACAGTTCGACCTCCAACGAAGGGCCCACTCCCTAAGACTTTTCCGTTGCTTGGCAAGACAAGGATATCAACTGAGCGACAAAGAGCATTTCCGGGAGGGAGGCATCGCAGCAGAAGTCGACATTTGGAGATCGACAACCTTGCTCTTCACAAATAACACCCTTTGGACCGGTCCTCTTGTGACCTTATAAATCAGTTCGCACGGTCATGTGGTGATGATATGTGCTTTCTTTCCCGGAATGATTTGCCTTTCACCCGGCCATGGATATCAAGCGTTCATTTGAAGAAATGTTTTACATTGGCCCCATGGCCCCATGAAGTATTTCCCAGAGGACGGTGTCATGCGTTCACTCCTATTCGACAAGGACCTGCACTCTCACGTTTCTTATCAGACACTATCGATAGGAAGCCACAGGAACCTTCCACATCTTGACTACACCAGACAATGTCCTTTCGGAGAAGAATGAGGGCAACGTCAAGATGGAAGTTATGAGACTAGATCAGTGGCCTATGATGGGATGGCGTGGATAACAGATTCCCTCATGGATAGTGAGTTGCGCGGGCGAGTCCTACGACTCGAGTTTCTGATCCAATTTTTTTCACCACTACGAGAACGTTGATCCGCTGACATCAATGGTTTCCCGATCGTTTTGTTCCTTCGTTTGCCAGGTGAAAACCTCGAGGCTATGCCGCCCAACTCCGGTCTCCAGGCCGCGCTCATTTCTCCTGTTCTGCTTCATAGCCCGTACCTAGATTTGTTGGATAGCATTTATATTATTAAATTGCGTCTCCAATGGAGAAAGTGCCCCTTTATTCATCATCTACGATCAACGCATGTTTGAGCTTAGGGAAGTATCCTCATTCTGCACCCCGTTTTGAGGACGTTCACGACCCTATCCCCGACATGTTGCTTTGCTGCATGAGGCGTCAGCGAGGCATCATGCTTATAAACACAAATCGATTCCGAGAAATCGCTTGCCTCTTCATTCATTCTACCGCTCTCTATTCAGGGCAATGTCTGTAGTGCTCAATGCATTCAAATTGAAACCCTACGACCTCGATCCCGTGTTCGCGACCTGGACAAACGGCCCGATATTTGAGGGAAACCCGAAAAAAGATATGCCCGTCGACGACTGGCTCGACAAAATACAGGCAGGATGCGAGGAGAGAAAGATCCCTGAAGAGTATTGGTACAAAGTCGCACAACACTTCATGGGCTCCAAGGCGAAGGCTAGGTATGTTTGCAAATCGGAGCTTTCGTGCGGTACTCATGAAGTAAGACAGACTTGATGAACTGAAGGCCGTAATTGTCAAAGTTCATGGCGGCAAGTACCGATGGAACTGGAAGAAATTCAAAGTCGCCATGCAGAACATGGGGTGTGAGTAAATTGGTTTTATCATTCGAACAGAATTTCATGCTTGGACATAGGGGGCATCGATGTTGCGCAGAAAGGGACAGTTCAGGTTTCGAAGACAACTGGTTCATGGTGGTTCAAAAGAAAAGTCAATACGGATGCAACATCATCGCATAACGATGCTACACATCCCAATTCGTCGAGACTCACATTGTTAGGGAAGAAAGGCTGCGGTAAAGCTGAAACGACTGCCACTTCTGACTCGAGTCACTCAAAGTCTCCGTCGCCTCTTGGTAAAGAGGTAGCAATCCGACCCACGCCGCCGAGATCAAATACAGGTTTCTGGCCCAGCAGGAATAGCAAAGATGATACAGCCGAACAGCCCCTTCCACTTCCACCCAAAGCCAGCTCCGAAACAGACTTCGTATCAAAATCAAGTACGGGTTTCTGGCCCGTCAGGAAGAACAGCAGAGATGATGCAGCGGAGCGGCCCCCACTTCCAGCCAAAGTCAGATCCGAAACGGAGATCGTAACCACAAGGCAAACGTCACCAAATCGTCCAAGGTCAAATACAGTGGATTCCGGAAGTGAGTTCCTGTCTTCCATTGAATTGAAAAGCTGCGAAATCATATTGACCGCCTTTACTATAGCCACCACAACTACAGAAGCGCCGTTATGGCTTCTGAATGCCTGCAACGCACTGGAATATATTACCAGCGAACACCCGAAAGCCATGAGCATCATCAGTGCCATCCTGATCACAGCCGGGTCGATCCCCGCTATTCCTGCTATAAGTGCTGGTGCTGGTGGCGCCGTCTTGGCATCTGGTGCCGCCCATGCTATCGGAGCCATTGCCGTAGGACTGGGCCAGGCGTTAAGTATGTCGGTAAAGAATCAGACTCCAAATCAGAGCAACGAGGTGCAGGCACCATCTACATCGCACTAAGGAGGATGGCCCGAGATTTACTGCGCACACGCTTATGCCACGCACAGTAATGAAGTAATGACACGAGGAATGGATTTTCTGCTTAAATTATCAACAACTTACTGTTCATTCTCCATGTGCATGCGCCGTCCATTTACCCCGGATTTGTTGATTGATGTTTTCATGACCGACCTGGCCACCAGTCACCTCCCAACTCTGTAACACGTTCATTGGCTATTCGAATGTTGTCAACCCAAACGCCACCCTCGACCCCGAGGGGGCCCACTTGAATACCTGAGTCTAAACAAATCTTTAGAAAATCCGATGGTAAAGGTGCAGTGATGCCTAGACGAAAACGTCTCTTAGGACCAGTGGACCTGTATTGCTGAAGACAAGTTAGGTTCATTTCTCGACTTGAAAAGCAAGGCTTACGAAGAAAGATACATGGGAAGCATGAAGAAAGACACGATCTTTTGGTATGATACTTATATCGCGAATTGCTTTTGCAATCGGCTTTCTTGAATATAGAGTATCACCTAGGATGGGAGCTACGGCACAACGATAAGCTTTATGTTGACAAAGAGAACAGAAGCGGAACACACCTCCCAAACAAAGAGCAAGGTGGATTCTGAGCTGGTGTTTATGACCAGTGCGAAGCTTAAGGCGCAAAAGGGTGAGAGGAGCCGACGGCTTCAATTGCATGATCAGTCTACGAGTACTGAATGGAGTAGTTAAACTCACCGAGGAAGAGATAACCTCCCATTCTGTTATTGAAGGCTTTCCATTGGAAGAAAGATCAATAGACGCTCGCCCATCCTCGTAATGTATCGGTGTGCGTATTTCGCCAGCTTTTGTTGGAAAAGTCTTTCCACCACCCCGAACAAGTGCCAGATACGTTTTTTCAAATGTATGAGTCTGGAATTGCTGAGATAGGTTGCGGGCGTGGGTCAAGGAACGGCCAAGGACTAGAGCGCCAGTGGTACCCTAGTCGACAATGTATGAATGACTTTCTATTTATGAACCTTTTCCTTCTTACCTTGTCAAGGCGATGAACCGGCACTGGCTGTTCGCCGAAAGTCCTTCCAAGACCTGAGTACGTATGTTTACCCTCCTGTTGAGATTTGATTATGAAGAATAGAACCTTTCAATAGTGCATTGAAGTCGTCCAAAGAGTTCCCTATCGCCTGTGCAGAGTAGAACTCGGTGTCAAGCTCACAAGTTACTGCTTGAACGTGGCCTCACCTCTTTCGGCTTACTGAGTTGGCAAGTCAGTCCTGGTGGCTTCTGCAACACGATGCATCTTTTATCACTATAAAGTATGGATGCTAATGCGCGAGTCGGCCTGCTCGCATGCTTGAATGCACTAGATGTCATGCAACTCAAGCTTTGGAGTCAAACTAGGTAAACGGTCTGTATGAGTTGTACATGCAGCAACGGCAGAATTTTAGTGTCCAGTCCAGAAACAATCATTTGATGCCATCAATATTTGTAACCGCATGGGCTCTCGCTCCGAGTGTGACGCAAATGCGACAAGACGTGCGGTTGTCAATAAATTCTGTATTTACCATTTAAACGCCAATGTATGAACGCCGTTCTGGGTATCAGGATACGTCGAACACATGCAAAAAGTCTAGACTTTAGGAAATAAGTGACTTATAAGAGATTATGTCCATGTAATCACACAAAAATGATAAAGCGAGCATATTCAGCGGAAGGTACTTCTACTGCTTTGCTAATCGTCCAAATGCAGCAGTTCCATCGCCAACCCTCTTCTCAACGAGTGCAAGTCCTCTGCATTCAAAACGTCGTTTAGGCTCTCAACCCAAGCCGCGCCTTCAGGGATAAGCACCTGCATCAAGGGTCTTCAACGCAAGGCTATAGTGGGAAAAGCAAAGAATAACGCACAAACGGGTAGTCCACTGAGAACATGATTCGGTCGATCCCAATTTGGTCCTTATGAAATTCTAGGAGCGGGGTGGCAAAATTTCCGGATGTCGTTTCAAAAATGTTCGTGTGCCAGTACGAGGTTACGTTGCGTTGCATCATGAGACCATTAGGTCCATTTCTCGCGAGCTCTGTGGTTTCATGTAAATAGTGTGAGAATTTATGAACTTAAAACAGCTGCATACGTTCATCGATTCTGAAGAGATCAGAAGGTACTCGTTCACCTAGATGACCAACAATAATCTTCAAATCAGGGAAACGACTTTGGAGTTTCAGCAAAGGGGTAGACAAAAAAGTGACAGACGCATTACTCAAATACTCCATTTGTACAGAGGCTATCCAGAAAATAAGATCAGCAACTTGACAATTACTGGAAGTTAACAAGGTAATGTACCCCAAAATGTGATTTGCAAGTGTCACTGCATATTCTTCGGAAGGTCCCTTCAGAAATGGTGCGTGGTCAAAAAGTAATGTCTGAACTTGAGCAATGTTGGAACGGGGATGGAAGTAGATAGGAACGTCTAGTTCCGTTACAGCCTGCCAAAATACATCGTATTCTGGCTGGTCGTAATAGAGAAGAGTGGCTAAACGATGTGTAAATACTTAAACTCAAGATACACCATCATGGACTCACCGTTGTCTGGACCGGACTGCTGGAAGTCGTTTAACATGGCTCCTGTCCAGATGGTATCTCGTTAGAGATCGACTCGATAATAAGCTGCGAAAGGCAGGGGACAAACCCAGTAAACCCAATTCGTTCACAGCACGCCGCAACTCCTGAACTGCTTCAGTTGCGTTATGCATTGACAATGAGGCAAAGCCACCAAATCTGGTCGTATCGTTGGAGATGACTGCAGCCATCTGATTGTTAACATTGACCGCCAGAGCTGCAGCCGCCACAGGGTCCGAAACGCCCTGAACACAAGGAGTCGCACAGGAAATGACCATCTAGAGTAGAGCACACAATCATTGAGCTGACATGACTTGTGCTAGACTGAACGGCTCACAAAATCGATGTTGTTTTCGTTCATGAGATTCAACCGACGGACGTGAACATCAGTGAAGCTTGCAATGAACACGTCGACAGCCTCTCCTGTAGTTGAAATCAGGAAAATTCAATCAACTCAAGTGTCATTCGGGTGACACAAACCCAGAGGAGGGGTTCGGCTAGGCAACTAAATCAGACTGTGATGTCACATCGAATTGAGTGAACTGACGTTATGGAAGGGAGGAGCTCAGGAATCGTCCATGCTTCTTCAAGAGCGATGGTTCCGTTTCCATTCTTTATTCGGTGGGTCGTGGCGGCTATAGTCGACGGAATGAAGAGTTCAAAGAAGATTGCTGCAGCGAATAAAAATTTCATCTTTGAAGCGAGGAGATGGTCAGGGTTCACCACTCGTCCCAAGTACAAGCAGGAGAGAGAAAAATTCGAACAACAGGATTGGCTTATAAGAAGTCATGTTACCAAAAGAACTGCGGAAGAAGACGTCTGGTCAAACAGTGCGTAGGGCTGGGAAGGCAGCGGGACGGGATTGCGCTGCGGGAAGAGATTCTCTTCAAGTCAGGAAGCTTCGGGTAGGGCTTTCTGGTTTGGGCACAATTGGACCGTGCTTTATATAGAACAACGCTCTATTAAGCTATTCAAGGCGTTGTGTAAATCTGGTCTGGTGCAAACGCGTCTCACGAATCTGGCATGTGATCTTAAACATTCTCAGGGCTGAGCAGAACAGGGCTTACAGGGTCCTTCAATAGACACAAGGTGCCGGAAGTAGCACGGTCAGCCGCTTTCATTCCTGAGAGAATGCATTGGTGAGTGCAACGTACGTCACAACACAAACCTTCTGCACAACAAAAACCTTCTGCACGACACAGACTCCTTGCAAGCCTTCTATACGGCAAATGGGTTCAGATATCTTCCTTAGAAGCTCGTCAGGAATTATTTATGAAGTTCAAGCCATTAACGGCCAGGTATCTGTCCGGAAGAAGACCATCATGAATGACTCAGAGGGAAGAAGTACTGTAAATAGAACCAGGTTCTATTCCGACGTGGTGTAGCGTTGACCTGGTAGAACGACGCGGCATCCCATGAATTCAGCATGTGATCCAATGCACAAAGGTGAAGAGAACAGATACGCGAGGGTCATTCCCTTGTTGCTTCTCATCGGCCCGGGTATCTATAGTCGACAAGAGGGATAGAATGGTATGTATTGCTGCTTCCTAACATTTGGCTCACGACAGGCAACTGCGCCTTTCATGGTATTGCCGAACGGACGTCAACGTATGCAGTCGACAATTCATGGAACAATTGTAGACCATTAGGAAATCTTTGTGTTATATTCGCTATGAGATATCTCCAATGAGGGTTCAAGCGTTTTGAGAAAACGCAAATCAAAATGCGCGCACAAGACATCTCGAGAGTACAATTGGCCAATTAGCAGTTAACGAGCATGTCCGCGGTCAGTGCTTCAGTCAGCTCTTCGAGTATCCCGATATGCAAGTAAAAAAGAGATCGCAGATATCTGATGTTGGATCGACATGGCAGTCATAAGAGCATGCGGTCCTACAAGATGTTAGCTGGGAAGGCTGTGATGATGCGGAAGGGAGAAAAACAGAACAGGGTGATGGAACTGGAACGAAAGCTTTATCGGGCACTAGTGCTACCTATTATTGTAGGGAACGACAATGGCTTGCTTTCAGCTGAAACCCGATGGTTACGGTTATTTTGAAACTCCAATCTTTCGACTGGTATGCCCGATGCGAGATTCAAGAGTGACTTGCGCTTTTAGAGGAAAAAAAAAAAACCGGGGACAGAGATGGTCACGACTAAAGCTATATCGAGATTTGTGGAGTGCCAAGAATCTGAGGACAGACCATATCTATGTGTTGCTTTCGGCAACATGATATCTCGCAATAGCGGTGTTTAGAGTGTTATAGCCAGTTGTCTGTCCGTATTCATTACCAGAGGTAGGTGGCGCATCCATTATTGAACTATTGAGCTCTCATAAATTCCGAGTTGAACGTCATTGACGCTTACCGCAGATCCGGTACAGAATGATACTTACAAGACGCTGATGGTATTTGACAAAAGTCGCTTGCCGGGTTAGGATCGACAGCGTGATTATCTCGAGTGAAAACGTAGTAAGGTCATTATATTGTCCTTTCGAGGCTTGAGGCGCTATTTTTGAGCGTAGTTCAACATGAGAGAGTGGGAGTATCATGATGGATGCATGGATGTGTGATTGTGTCCAAACATAACCATACAGCAATCAGTGCGAATCTGAGAGAGGACGCGCGTGTCAGCATTGCAGCATTGACTTGACGGTCACAAACACTTCTCTTCGCGTTTTCGTCGCTGATTAAAAAAGTTTCTTTTCTCTGCGTTAACCTAAACCTCTGAAGACCATTATTCAATACCTTTTATTATTGTTCAATCCGTCCAGTGTGGTCAACGCATTTGGTCTATATTTCTCGTCTTGTCTCTGTTCATTCTCCTGAATCGTTGGCAGATGGCTTCTGAAACTCCCTTTCTACGAGCAATACTTCCATCTCTTCCCAGCGACTTTGCCAAAAAAGTTCGGGCATTATGTGCATCAACTTCAGAGTCAACAGCTGAGCATGTTCTCGATACCCTCATCAGGTTCATCAGCGGCGCCGAATGCACTCCTCATGCCACCGCAGACGTACAGTCTCAGTGGGCAGAGAAACAACATGCCGCAGCTACAATATTGAATGGAATGGTAAGGGGACGTTCGACGTCAGAACTAAAACGACCGAGAGAAGACGATACTGGTTCGGATGAACAGGCAGCTAAACGTCAGCGCCCGTTGGCAGGGACACCTGCTCTGTCATCAACATCAATTTCCCAGGAATTACTACAAGATCCTTTATTTACTGTTCATTCTGTTTCGGTTGCCTCGCCCGTTCGCAAAAAAGTCGATATAACAATCTACAAGACCTCCCTTTCCCTGACCCATCCCTCCACTCATGCTATTGAATACGTCATCCCGCTTTCTACCTTTTTGCGGGCTTTCCTCCTTCCTACACGTGGGAAGCAAAAGGCCCATTGGACTATTGTCCTACTTACATCAGATATTCCCGAAACCCGCAAACCTCAAAATGTTTCTACGACCTCAAATACCCAAGTCATTTTCGGTATCGACGCGATTGCCTCAGTTTCATCCACCAAATACGAAGGGGGGAATTCTATTCGGAGTGTTGGGCAAAAAGGCACCACTACCCGTCCCATGCTCCTTGAATTTCTCAATCAGCTTGGCATACCTGTCATTGAACCCACTCCAAACGTGTTCAAAAGCGCATGTGTAGGAATCACGAGTGGTGTCAGCGCTAATGAGGATGGCGTCCCTGGAATCGAGGCATACCGCGGTGCAAAACTAGGCAGTCTATGGTTCACAGAAGAGGGCATTCTATGGGGTGAAAGCAGGCCGTGCGAGTTTTGGTCGCTCGAGGACCTCATCGGGAAGAGTGAGGGTGTACGTGTCATTGGTGGGTCAGGGCGAACATGTACGGTCGTTTTAACCCGAAAAAGCGTCAGTGACAGTGAGGATGTGGGTGAGGACGAGGAGGATATGGGTGTTGAGACTGAGTTTGGGATGGTTGATTCGAGGGAGAAGCCGGGAATTGAGGGTTGGGTGAGGAGATTCAGGGGCGTATTTGGCAAAAAAACAAGAAAGGAGAAGGAGAAAGGAGTTGTGGAAGACGAGGGCGAAAGAAGGACAATTATGCAGATTGAGGACGAAGAAGATGATGAAGATGAAGATTTTGAGGTGGATACGGATGGAGACTCGGATGGATCTGAGGCAAGCTCGAGTGAGTCTCACGATGAAGGTGATAATGATGGGAGCGGGAGAGAGAAAGAAGGGAGTGACGAAGAAGGCGAAGAGGATGGTGAGGATGAAGAGGAAGAGGAAGAAGAGGAACTTACGGAAGAACGCCATCCGCTTCTGCGACCGGGTGCTATGCCCCGTCGCATGAACCGTGCTGTAATCGACATGGTGGTAGGAATGGTGGAAGACGAGATGCTGGGTACCTCCAACGAGCAGGACACGAGTAGTGATGGAGAAGATGGTGGCGAGGAGGATGAAGTAGAAGAAGATGAATTGGATGATTGACGTCGAGCGCCATGTATGTATTTCGCGACAAGAATGCCATGATATGGGAGTGCGATTTAGTGGTGTAGACTTTTGTAAGCCTCCACTTCATTTCTTCGGGGGGACTAGAGATAATGAAATTAAAATGCAGAGATAATCATACTTGTGTAGTGTTCTGGGTAGTTCTTTGCGGTACACGATTGACCAGTTGGATTTCTCGTGAGAATCCCTTACATGCTCTAGAACCATATGAGGTGAGTCTCCTTTCCCTTGGACTATGGAACTGAGGTTGAGTTCTAGTATTGTTAAGGCAGCAACATGGTATCTCATCACCTTCTGTATCGCTTGATAGGGCCGCATAGTAAGGAAACGAACTCTGGTCAAATTTGAGCTTGAGTGAAAGTTTCCTGTTCTGGAACTTTCAAGCTCGCAGTCTTTCGCATCTCCTCGTTTCCGACTGCGTCGCCGAACTTTTCTCTGCGATCGATCCTCATTCCCACCGTTGCGCGCTGATGCTTATTACCTTGACAGCTATCACTATGGGTCAACAATCATAAATCACTGTTGTCTCCACTCGCCGAGATCCGCCTTATAAGGCTGACTGCCTTCCAGGTCTTCTCAAATACTCTTTTGACCTCTGCTGCAATTATAAGCCATCGAAATGCCAGATATATCGTCAAACTTGGATACCGCCGGTGGTCAGCAATAGTGAGTATCTCGATTTCAAGGGTTTATTTCGCTTGACAAAGTATATTTGAAATTTAGTTTTGCTCACAATGTTTTAATGCTCGTCGCATGCTGTTTGTCCTTTACTCATACTCTTTTTGAAGACTGAAAATGACTTTCATGCGTAGCGCTTCTGATTTACGATCACCTGATTACGTTCGATAAGAACTGACAAGTTTGGGTGCAAATCACTTGGTGCATTTTTGCCGGACAGGGAACGAAGTCGAATACCTTTGGCGACGTACGAAGACCAAAAGCACATACTTATTCTTCCTCAACCGTTACTTTGCACTGTTATCTACGACCCTAGGAGTTGCTTTTGATCTTACTGAATCTTCGCTAGACGTACGCGCTAATGACTTACTCCCTCAACACAAATGCTGATTTGGCGTGAAGAGGTCAGATCTGCTTACTTGCCGCACCCGGCCACACGCTCCATGAACATGAACGTTTGGACAAGATCATGTCCCACACGGGTCGGGGCATGGACTCAGTGTTCCAGGTACAATGGGCATCAGGCGACAGCACCTGGTTACCATTTGATCAGGTGGAGCATTTGAATGTGATAGCAGCATGCCTTGATCTTCACGGAGTGTCGAAGATCGAGGGGCTGTCAGTCGGCAATGGAAAAAAATGACAGATGATGATCGAAAACAGTTGGATCTATTGGTGGGAAACATTAAAATTTGTTCGGGCATCGCACATAAAAGGCCAGGTGTGACTCACCGACGAAGTCACTGGACATCCAACAGGGAACAACACCTTCCCACTTATCAACCCTATACAACTACTCCCAGATCTACCACTCCCAGAAACCTTAAAAGCACACTCCCTCGCCCTCTAACCATGGTATACTCTGTCGACCACCCTCTTCTAGAACGTGTCAACTCGGCTTGGTTCCGCCTCAAGATGACTATTGGCGGCGCAGGAGGTGGGCAGCTGATTCATGCAGGACAGGTCCGCGGCTTTCTGGCACACCACAAAAACCTACGGGCCCTGAACGACAACGGCGCAGAACCTCCCTTTGCATACGACGCGTTTGCGCAGGCTTTCAACTCTGTCACTACTTAAGTTCGCCAGGAAGGGCGAAGATGGACGCATCGCGCCAGTAGCATTTGATGTGGCCGACGCGGCAATCTTTGAGCTATCGAGACGGTACAACGGAATGGACTGATCATCCGGAGCCGCGAGGACAATAACCTGTTCACGGGTCTGATGCGCCGACAGGCGTCCATCCAATTGGGGAATTCGAGGGAAGCGGAGGAGCGTCGGGAGCGCAGGAGGCTTCACCGATCAGCGGTCGACAGCATTCTTGGGGACCAGGCAGCACGCGGACGGCAGGAGCGAGGTGGGAGAGAGATAATTCGAGCACTTATCACAGTCTCTCGAGTGAATCTTTATTTCATCTTTCCAGTGTGACTTAACTGTTATGCGCTTTCGTCACACCATTGGGTTCAGGGGCGCCAGACTGGCTACGGAACATCGGAGGGGCGGCTACGCTGGCGGTGCGGGGGCACGCAGGAGGGGGGAAGGATCGACGATCGCGAAAGCCAACGGAAAGGTATAAATAAGGTCGTGTAGGAAAGAATACATCAGCTTTCTCTTCCCCAATAAAAAGGGAGTCTGCGTACCGGCTCCGTAACTTGTGTCTATTGTCTCACACTGCAGGGATTGGGAGATTTTTCAGGAAGAAAAACCCATTAGAAAGATGTCAAATAATTTCTAATTAGTTTTTCTCATGTATTACATAAAATTTATTTTGGAAAACAAAAAAGAAAAAGTTAAACAATTTCAAGAGGAAAACAATTTCTTTTTCTTTTGATTTTTCCAAAGATACAGATAGAAAAAATGAATAATGTTTCCAGTCTTTTTCTAGAGAAAAACATAATGTTTATCTT